>CM038682.1:25894054-25906554 GCA_021605205.1 Aegilops longissima
CGTCGTCGTCGCCGCCCTTCGCCGCCGTCTCGTCGCCGCCCCCGCCGTCGCCCTCGTCGTCGTCGCCGTCCTGCCCTCGCCGCCCGTCGTCGCTGCCCCCGCCGCCCGTACGCGCCCGGCCCGCTCACACACACACACACACACACACACACACACACACACACACACACACACACACACACACACACACACACACACACACACACACACACACACACACACACACACACACACACACACACACACACACACACACACACACACACACACACACTACACGTACACTACACATGTACGTACACGTACACATATATACACACACACATTTTTTTTAATTATTTTCTGTTTTCTAATGTTTAGATGAATTAGAACTATCTAGTTTATTTTTAGAATGTTAGAAATGTTATGTTAGATGAATTAGAAAAAGTTTAATGTTTAGTTGAAATAGTTGAATTAATATATAGATCGAACTAGTTTATTTTTAGTAAACGCTTAGTTGAACTAGTTGAATTAATATATTGAACTATTTTATTTTTAGTAAATGCTTAGTTGAACTAGTTGAATTAATATATAGATCGAACAAGTTTATTTTTAGTAAATGCTTAGATGAACTAGTTGAATTAATATATAGAACTAGTTTATTTTAGTAAATGCTTAGTTGAACTAGTTGAATTAATATATAGATCTAACTAGTTTATTTATAGTAAATGCTTAGTTGAACTAGTTGAATTAATATATAGAACTAGTTTATTTTTAGTATATACTTAGTTTGAACTAGTTGAATTAACATATATATAGAACTAGTTTATTTTTAGTAAATGCTTTGAACTAATTGAATTAATATAACTAGTTTATTTTTAGTAAATGCTTAGTTGAATTAATAGAAGTAGTTGAATTAATTGAATTAGTAAGTGTTTAATGTTTCGCCTAATATGAACATAGGAAATGTCGTCTGACGATGGAAAAAATTTCATTATGTGCGAATACTGTGAAGACCAGCGCGGCCAGTACGACAGAAATTTCCTTATTGATGGTAGGCGATTCAGCATCAAGCTGGATGAGAACTTCGAATTCGATACAGTAAGTCACAACGACAAGTCTGTTTTCGTAATTAAGCATGACTTATATATGCTTCATTTGCCTGACTTATAATTTTTAATTTTCACTATTCTACTAGCGCATCCCCTGCCATGCAAGCATTTTTGTCTTGGATAAGATTGGTTTCAAAGATATGGAAACTATGGAGGTAAAGAGAGCTTACCTGAAAACTGAGCATGATGGCTATACTTTCAACGTCAAAGTATATAATGCACACACGTACACCTATTTTGAATGCAAAACTTGGCAAGCACTATGCAAGGCTTATGCATTTGAGCCTGGTATGGTTATCACCTTTGATATTCGTCCGGAAGATGATATTGAAGGTAATAGAGACATATGGGTCGATGTGCAGACGCCTCCAATTCTACCATTATGTGAGTTTCTCTCAACTATATTTTTGTCTTTGATATTGCTTATTCATAAATAATTGACAACTAATTTCTATTGACAGCTTATCTCCATTCAAGCAAACATGTCCAGCGCTTGGTAGATAGGACCTACTACTGTCCAGGAGCTGAACTAAGCTGCGAGGAGATAAGTCATTATGTTTCATGGCTTGAGGATCTTCATACTGTCAAGACAAATTATTTTCCTGAACTTAGAAATGTTAGTACTCAAAACGTGCGACCAATAGTGATCGTATTGAACTACGGTCACATCTATTTACGAAAGATGGTAATATTTTTACTATTTGTCCTTAGTGCATCTTTTGCATATATTTTTTTTGCTAAACTTTCATTGCTAAGTATATTAATTACTATACGATGTTCTTCAACAGGGACTCCCGATGACAGTTGTGCCTCAGTGGATCGAGACTAAAGGTGACATGTCAATGGTTAGCTTACGGTCAAGATATCCTACATTGAACATGAGTGCATTCAGGGTTTCTAAAAGGGATGAATGCTTAATAGTGAAAGATTGGAGCAAAATTGTTAACGATCGCAGAGAAGTACTAGGGGGCGGCATTGAGAAGCGCACCCCATGATTAGGAGACAGGTTCATCTGAGACAGGTTCATCTGCATGCTCCAGTATGATGAATCAGGAGAGCTATACATGTTCTATGCTATTTTGCCAGAGAGAGAGTAGCTAGCAGGAGTGATTTAGCTAGTTCACATGCTGCTCTTAGTACTTGTCCTTTCATGTCCGTGTTCTTCGTTCTGAACTTAATCTCAAAGAGTGATTATTTGCTTTTGTGGTGTTATATATGAATGCTTACAATATCATGACAATCATGTTGAACTCGATGATATTTTTGCTTCTGGTACAAGTGAATGTTTCTTCTTTAAGCTACTGTTGTTGGTGGTGATTAGATAGCGGTATATAATGACTATGATGATGATTAAATAGTGATAATGATGACTACGATGTTTTTTAGCTAGCTAGCCAGAGTACGTTGATGATATGTGATGCAAGAGTTTTTATATTACTGTAAAACAATCACTAAATTAAATTGAAAACACAAGACTAAAACAAAAATTTTAAAAAAAACACCCAAATATGTAGTACCGGTTGGTGTTACCAACCGGTACTAAAGCCCTACGCCCACACGGGCTTGGCGCGTGCCACGTGGTGGCTCTTTAGCGCCGGTTCGTGACGAACCGGTACTAAAGGGGGGGGGGACCTTTAGTCCCCACTCTTTAGTGCCGGTTCGTGAACCGGCACTAAAGGCCGGCATGAACCGGCACTAAAGGCCGTTTCTGCACTAGTGCTGGTCCTCTCCCAGCTGCGGTCCACCGCTCATCTCGTGCCCGATGCCGCAGGACAGAGCTCGTCTCGCGCATGATGCAGCAGGACCGAGCTCGTCTCGCGCATGATGCAGCAGGACTGACCTTGTCCCCCTCTCGTTGCTGCAGGACCGAGCTCGTCTCGCGCTTGGGGCAGCAGGATGGGTCGGTGGATGCAAGTTCTGGCCGACCTATTGGGTCTCGGCGCTGGGGGTTGCCCAGGGGCGCAAAAGGTGGGACCTTTCTGCTCGTCTCTTTCGTTGGGGTGCGGCGGGTCTCGGGTGAGGTGGTGTCGAGGTCTTGGATGCTGGGGCAGCGGCCCTGGTGGTGGTTGCGCGGTGCTCTTGGGCAGAGCCCATGCCTTGGTGCTGTCCGGTCACCATAGTCGTGTGGGCGGCGTGGTTGTCGGGGTGTGGCGTTCGGTGGCGGTGAATGTTGGCCGAGGTGAAAACCTGCTCTATCTTCGGACGGACTGGTGGCGGCGAAGATCGTTCCCTTCTTGAAGGCGTCGTCGCGGCTCTCATTTCCCGTCATGCGGCTCCGGGGAAAACTCTGATCCATGGATCGGGCGGTGGCGGCACTCTGGCGTCGTATCCTTCCTGAAGGCGCCACCTTGGAGCACATGGTTCGTCTTATGTAGTTTCATCTCTTCGGGGCGGTAGTGCTAGGAGTGGTGTTGCTGCACTCAGCGCCTATGATCCTGTCCTGGGTGTGTGTGTGTGTTGCGGTGGCATGGCCTGTGGTTGTACTGGATACTTGTGGTTTGGTGCTTTATATATAAAGTGGGGCGAAAGCCTTTTTCGGTAGATATGATGTCTAGCTTAATAGATGACGCTTGGTTGATAAAATTAAGATTTTTGGTAAGCAGCTAGACAGCTAAGCAGAGTGTGCAAATATCGATAACGAAATATAAGAGATTATATATTGAGCCTAATATCGAAGAAACTAAAGAAAAACCGGAAACATGCGGCAAGTATGACACCATGGCACACAAGTTATGAGTACCACTGTTAGTTAGGATTATTTCTGAGGTGTGTGAAACATGACTTGTTCCTCTTTACACTTATAATTAATTTAGGGTACGGTAGTATCTCTGCGGACTGCCCCCGCGTCGCTCCGGCCCCAGGGGCGGCACGGGCGGCGACCCCAGCCACCGAGGCGCTCGGCCCCTCGATCCCCTCCGCCCCCTCGCCATCACCGGTGCCTCCCACGGGCAAAGCTCGTGCGGAGCGGGCGGCGGCGAGGTCTCCTCTCGCGCTGGCGGGCGCTGCAGGATGGGGATCTCGTGGCATCGGGCAGCGGCTGGCGTCGGCGAGCGGCCTTGTGCCCTGGCGTGGAGGCGGTGGTCCTGCTGCGGCTTGGCGACCTGCAGTGGTTCGGCGGCTCGGCGGTGGTAGCGCGGCTCGGGCGGCTCAATGGGGCGGCGGGCCCCGATCTGACGAAGTGGATCCGGATGGTGGAGGTGCTCTGGCGGCTCTTGGCAGCGTGAATCCGGCGGTTGGGGCTGCGGCCGGAGGCTCTTGGCTCTTCGGCGGCGCCGCCCCAGCTGCTGTTGTGGCTGTGGCAGATGTGCTCGGGTTTCGGCCTGGCAACTCTGCTCGGTGAGATGGGGCGGGGTGGCGGCCCCCCCTCCCTGCCTGGTGCTGCGGTGCTGGCCGGCTTGCTAGCCGGCGTGGCTGGCGGCGTGGTGGAGGCTGCCAGGGCGGCGGCCCCGGATTTGGTGGAAGCGGCTACGGGGGGGGGTGGTGCGCGCGTCTGGGCGTCGTGGGTCGTGGGATCTCACGACCAGTGCGGGGTTGGCCTTGGCAGGATGTGGTTTGTTGGCTGCGTTGATGTGGGCAGGTGGTGGTTGAGCATCTCCGGGAGAAATCCTATTTCCGGCTTTTGCCGGATCCCGTGACGGCGACGTCCGTGGGCGTCGTGCTCTTTCTTGGATGCGCTGCTGTTGTGTGGTGCTCTTCCTCCCTTCCCGCGGCCTTGGCTCCGGAGGGAAACCTCAGATCTTCGGGATCAGGCGATGAAGGCGCCTTCACGTCTTCTTCCTCCTTGGGGGCATCGTCTCGGAGCCGGCCACAACCTGGAGACCAGTGGATGGCGGTATGTTCGCCGCGTGGTTTGCGGCATCTTCGCCACGTAGTTTGCTGAGGTGGCCATTTCGGGGGCGTGGATTTCTGTTTGGGAACGATGATGGCTTCGAGAGGAGCTTTGGTCGCGGCTCGGGCTTCGGTAGTCGGATTTTCCCGGCGTGTCTGAGGTGCTCTTCCTTTGGTTGCTTGGTTGCTTTGAAGTCGGAGCTGCGGTGGAGTGTGTCCAGCGGTGCGATGCGACAGCGCCGGTGGTCGGTTTCGGGGGGCACGGTCGGCGCAAGTCCTGCATATTTCCCTTGTGATGATCATCGTCAAAGTCGGAGCTGTCGGTTGTTCACGCGTGTGGCCTTCTATTGGCATGGGCCGTCATGGTTTTCTGTGCAGCTGTTTGTAGCTCTGTGATCCCATGTCGGTGGCCAGGTTGGCCGGTGGTGCCTATGTCATGTGGGTTGAGTTGTATCGGTTTTAGCCCGGCTTTCCGCCAATTAACCGGGCAAATCTCTTCTTCTTAATCAATGAAAATGGTAAATCTTTTGCCTTGTTTCAAAAAAAAAAAATTAATTTAGGGTGATGTGTGAGATAGAAGCTTAGCTCACCCGTCCATTGTTTCATAGTTTAGAATGGCCCTAGGTGCACGGTGAACCAACATAAGCCGTTCGTTAGAAATTAACTCCTGACATGCAACGGTTTTACAACTACATAAGATCACATTAAGGGCTCCTTTGATTCTAAGGAGTTCCATAGGATTTTTAGAGGGTTAGAATCCTTAGGATTTTTCCCTACGCTGGTCGTTTGATTCACAGGATTGAATCTATAGGATTTTTCCCTATGAAATCAAATGCACTACATTCCGTTGAAAATCAGGCATCCACTCTAACCACCTTTTGCAATTCCTTTATATTTCATATGGCATCAAACAGTCTATGCTAATATATAGGATTCAAATGGATATGCCACTCAAATTCTGTATTTTTCATATTCCTACGTTCTTAAAATCCTGCAAATCAAAGAGGGCCTAAGTTATTGTCGTACACGTACACTATAGATTTAGTTAATACAGTTTCTCCAGTAGTAACTGAGCTTAACCTACCTTCCTCAATGCTACTCCCTCAATCTAAATGTTCTTATATTTCATTACAGAGGGGGTAAGATTGTAATTAACTTCATGCATTCGCTCGATTGGTTGTCTTTTACTCCCCAGTGGGAGGGCATTAGCAGTTTTGTGTGTCCGCATACTAGCCCAAACTGGAAATGCTCAGCTGCAGTCGGTGGTGGCCTTACTGTCAATGCTCTGAAGATAGATGGCCCTGAAAAAAAAAAAATTGAAAAGGAAGCTTCCCGGTCTCTACATCAGAACGATGCATACGGTCAACTTAATTAATAAGCAAATAGGTTCAACACAAGTCTTGATGTCTCTAACAAAAGAACAAAAAGTGCTCACAAAGAGTAGAAAAATAAAAGTAAAGCCACAACCGGCTGGCATAAGAAAGATAGGAAAACTAAGCAATACCAAACGGAAATATATAAGGGGTTGAACCCACCAGGCCACCACCGATTGGAGAGCTAGAAAAAGGTGATCCGCCGCCTCCGGTGAACACCGGCCCGTCATAGGCATTCACAAAGTGAACTTGGTAACTGCATCGCCGACGAAGTCGGTCAGCGGTGGCGGCGAAGACATTGGATGGATGTTGTGTGATGTCTTTGGCTGACAGTGTGGTGTTGCGGTGCACCACCAGGCCCGAGTGGCTGCCGCCATCGTTGCTCCTCCTCGAGGACGCGACACCGGGGTGAGCACTGATCAGCAGCAGGCGGAGCACAACGGCAAAGAGATAATGAGAAAACTGCAAAGATGGAGCATGGCAAAGCTGACGGTGGTAGTACGGGAAGCCATTGGAACTGTAGGCGGGACGTTGGTGGTTGGTTAGTTTATGAGCGCCGACAAGCGAGGGCGTTGGGATTCCTGAGAGGGGAGAGAGAAAGTTGTCCATGCCTACCTCGGCTGCCGCATGTTGACCAAGTGAATTGCAAAAAAGGCTAGGATTGCAGAAACCACACTTCTACAATTTTATGCCAAAAAACTCACTAATTCTGAGGCTATTTTTTTGCAAAAAAATTAGTCAGTGGCTTAGGCCGTTTTGAGTGCGATTTTGACAGGTGGGGCCCACATTTGATGGCGTGGCGTAACAGTTCACAATAGACGATGTTAGACAGGGATTTGTACAAATTTACTGAGCACTCCCTGTAATTTTTCAAGGACACCTTTCTTCGAAATAAAAGAAAACAATCAGGGCATGGCCAATGCATGGCCTTAGGGTGATGCCATGCATGCCATGTAGGATAGGATATCATAAAGAGTAGGCTCGGATGGTGTAGTGGGATCCTCGGCAGGAGACGGGTGCTTGGAGAGAAAAAGTGTGATCCGGTGCGTCAAGTTGAAAAAGTTGAAGTGGAGAGTAGGATACATGTGTAGTGAGAGTCTAATTTCTATTCTTTGATGAGGTCCACTAGCAGTAGCTTGCGTTGGGGAGAAAAATCAATATAGATGCATCAACCAACTTTTTATCATGCGACGTCTGTATCCGTATTCCACCACTTACATGCCCTCAGACCCTCCCGTCTTCCTCGCGGCAACCAGCCCCAACGCTCGACCCCTCCCTCTCTAAAGTGGAAGACTTGTTTAGGGTATTGCATTATTTTTTTAGGAGAGACGCCTTCATCGGGAGGAGAGCTATCCAAAGCTTGTCAAGGTTGGGTGGCGCTCCATGGCCTACAAAAGTGCCTCTAGGCCAAGGCTAGCGTCCATGCTGCCACCTGCATATTGTCGGATTACAACCAAGTGACTATACCACCTTTAGACAATCTAGAAAAGGCAATGCCATATATTTTCTGAAGTTTGAACCCTTCATAAATAGTTGTGCCCAGACGGAATCTAAAAGTTGGTCAGTTTCCTCTAATATCTCAAATGACACCATTACAACAAACAAAGCTGTAGATATGATACCTAGCTAAAGATGACATTTAGTGGATAATAGTTGCATTCTGATTGTCGAGTGAGTAAGTAACGTCTAAAGGGATAATGTAAACAACAATGTCAAGATCTGAGAGGGTATATATATATTGAGCCCTACACCAAAGGAACATAACAGGAGAATGAGAGCATGTGTCAAGTATGACACTAAGGTACACTACTCATGAAGGCTAGCTAGGTTTTTTTTTACTGAAGCTAGGTTGTTATGAGGAGCGGTTGACATGATGGTACATATTGCACTTCCCCATTGCAAGTTGATAGAGTGTGTGAGGAACCGAACATTTCATGTTCTTGGACTTGTACTCAGCCTTTGCGTGGCCAAGGCAAGATCCAGTTGGATATAAGCTGTTCACCGAGACACGGGGCAGGCATACATGCGTGACAATAGCAGAAACATGAGACGCCCCAGCTGCTCAAACTAAGGCCATGCTCGTGGGTTACTCTTAAGCAGCTCAACTAGATCATTTTTAGTTAAATTAGATCATGAATTATTTCAAGTTGAATAATGAGGAACCGGTGCTAAGGTTCTTATTAGAAAATAGGGAGCAACTAATTCTCAACCGAGTTTACAAATTTGTTTGTACACATCTTTAAAAAATGTTGAATATGTTACAAAAAAACAGTCTTGCTAAGTCTTAGTCGACTAAGACATAACGAAGTCTCAGTCGATGCTAATATCCCTGAGATTTTGAATTGAGATCCGTGTATATTCTTTCTTTTTCTCTCTTGCATGGTATGTCATTTGACTGAAATTTGGTTAAATCTCACTCGACTGAGACCTAGCCACACCCTACAAAAAACCCAAAATCTAAAAAGTGACCGCGCGCTAAATGGAGAGAACGAGCGGCACCAGTATTTAATATGTTCACACTGGTTAGTCCAATTTGAAAGAAACAGCTTCACGTACAATTATTTTGGTTTTCCGAATTTTTTAAAAGCCATATCTTTCAAACCGCGCGTCGGAATTCAGATCCGTCTTCACTGTTGAATTCTTTGCGACGAGATCTTTGAAACTAGATCCCCCATGAGTATGTTTCGACGAATTTTTTTTGATGCCAACTTTGGCGCTATATTGTGCAACTTCAGTACTACTTTGTGCAACTTTAGTATTGCATGGTGCAATTTTTTTCAAACCCAGTTTTTTGGAGCTGCATCCACAGTAGTTGTAGTTGCACACATAGTAGTCCTAGTTGGCACATGCATGGCCACAAAGTTGCACAATCTGGTTCGCATAGTCGCATATGAATTGTCATAGCTTGTAATATAGTCTAGTTGCACACACATTGATGTTTAGTTGGCTTGTAACATAGTCTAGTTGCACACACATTGATGTTTAGTTGGCAGGAAGACTAGTTGCACACACATATGCTTAATTGGCTTGTAATATAGTCTTGTTGCACACACATTGATGTTTAGTTGGCAGGACACTAGTTGCACACGCATTGATATTTAGTTGGCAGGACTAGTTACACACACATATACTCAGTTGGCGCGGTAATGTAGTCTAGTTGCAAAATGCAGTACTTTAGTTGCACCATATAGCACCAAAGTTGGCATAAAAAAAATTCGTCGAAACATACCCATGCGGGATCTAGTTTCGAACATCTTGTCGCGATGAATCCAAAGGTGAAAACCGATCTGAATTCCAACGTGTAGTTTAAAAGATATGACTTTTTAAAGATTTAAGAGGCGAAAATAAATGTGTTTCACATACTAGTGTGTACCCATTTGCTGTACGCATTTAATGCTAACAAAAACATCCACTAACTGATAAAAAAGACACACACTAGGTAATTGCTATTTATAGATTATTAGTGGACCAAAACTCGCAATTTTAGGGCGGCCGCTCGCAAAGTGTAGCGAGCAGCCGGCCGCTCGCTAGACCGGTCCTACAAAAAATTGTCTATCTGTATTCATGGTTCCGAAAAAATCTTACACGAAGCTAAGCATCCATGGTACTGTCTGCCTCAATCGGTCGAGAAATAGCAAACCTGATACAACTAACTAGGAACATTATTGATATGGCACAATCGGTGTGAATGCATCTGTAAAAGTGGATTATCAGCACTTCAGAACTTTCCCGGAACTCTAGAAGCAACTTGCTAGAAAATAATCCTGGTTTCTTATTTTGTAAGAAAAACCGGAGAGTAGTTGGAAAGCCGAACATGACGCTTCGCCGATGTCGGCGGCAGGTTGACGACGGCTGCACACCAGCACATCGTCGGCGCGCGCGCCATCGACCCACCTGTTCTAGAAGCCGAAGCGGCAGCAGGAGCCGAGAGCCCGAAACCATGAGGAGAGACATTTGTCATTCAACGTCATATGTCTGGCGCAATGCAGAATGAATATGCTACTTCTCGTCTTCTCCTCTTCTCGTGGGCAATGGCATGATCTTGCTAATGACCAATGGAGTGATCTGGCAACATTTGCTTCGTTTGAAAATTTGGAGGATGCCTCTGCATTTCTTGAACATGTTGCTTCTCCTTCACATGCACACCATGAAATTCTCTGCTGTCAACCTCTGACCTGAAGGACTATGGACTAACCAGTTTGCCATTGTCGAGGCAGTGAAGAAGCGAGTGGAAGGCTCGCTCAGCAGTATGATCAACATTGTGAAGGTGACTCATATCTGCTCACATATTGCATTCTAAGAAACAACCAGTGACAGTCAGAGTAGGTCATCCCACTGCCCGTAAAGCATGCGATTCTAATTCGTGTAGCCGGGGGATACTGCTTATAGAAGTACTGTAGTTATAGCATCTACAACCAACTGCATATGACAAATATGACCCTTTAAACGCCCGCAGACGCTCAGGCGCGACCACGGGTAGTAACCGTGCACTTCTCAAATTACCACAACTGTATCCGGACACCTCATATTAGATTCTTAAATCCATGCTAAAGCATGCAAAGAAAAAAAACCTACGTATAAAGAGATGACCCGGCGGCTAATTAACTCAAGAAACAATCAATTGTGCACTAGGTAAAGCGTATTCGCTCTCCGGTAATCGAAACCCAAGAAATACAACCAAAAGCAGGAGTAGACTTTTACCTCATTGAGAGGGGCCGAACCTGGGTAACTCTCTGTGTCCTTTGTCCCGTTCAACCCCTTTAACCTAACCTAGTTGCGATGGCACCACACCGAAGTCCTTTGGCTAGGGCATCTGCCGTGTTAAGTCCACGACAGTTCCTGTCTGAGTGAAGCCTTTATGAAGAAAGTACTAGCTAGGAGTACCCAAATGAGTTGAAGTTTTGCACACTCCTTCATGTTTTCATATCATAACCCTCCTCCAAGTTTCATCTCATTCCATTGATCTATGTGAGCCCAGGATCAATTCTTTGTTTGTGTCCAAATTTTCAGTTAGTGAAGTAAGTATATTTTATCTTGCTCCATTATGGCTGAAAATTTTCGTGAGCCTTCTCCTACCTATATAATCCATCTCCACAAATTTTGGGCTCATTTCATCAAGCCATTTTGCCTCAGGATTTTTCCCAAGTTTCTGTCCAGAGAAGTGCATTATGAAGGAAGTACCACTTTGGCTTGTCCAAATGATATGGAATTTTTATGGCGCTCTTATATGTTCAAAACATCCTACCATTTCCATTTTTCAGCTCAATCCATCACTCTATAGGATTGCTTCATCATCATCTTGATTCTGGACCAGTTTAAGTAGTTGTTAAGCAAGTATACTAAATATTCGTCCAATTCATCGCAAACTTAACAGGATGCTCATGCCTTCGACCCTAAGCATCCCAGACATCTCCTCTTGTCCCTATCACCTCTCTGTTCTCCACAGTTTCAACCAAACAGTTGCAGCATCAATGTTCCAGAGATGAATCCCATCGATCCAGATCCCCTCTGCTTGATCCATCACCTCCTCTCTGCTCCTGGACAAAGAGACAACATCTTAGACATGGGCTGACACCCAGGAGGCGGCCTGGGCACTCCTTGTCTGTGGTGATCACGAGGAGAGCCAGCCAAAACGATGGTCTAGGTCCTGTAGTCGCCAGCAGGCTAGCTCCGGCTAGTCCTGGCTCCCCTGAGCATGTCTATCAGCTTCCCCAAGCCGTCGCCGTCCCTCTGGAGCCCTTCCCCCTCCGTCCTCTTCCCCGTGAACCTGCCCTCTGCTCCCCGCGTCGCCTTCCGTCAACGCAGCTCTCCCGCACACGCGTACGCGGTCGCGCCTGAGACACGGCCACGCGTCCGCGGCCTGCCCTCTCGGCCACGGCTATAAATAGACCTCCCCACCGCCTCCCGAGCACCTGATCCGCTCCCTCTCACTCCCCTAGCTCTCCCAAACCCCTCACCCGAGCCGGAGAAGCCCTCCTCGCCGTCCATCGCCGCCTCGGCCTCCGCCGGCCACCACCTAAATTGGCTCATCTCCGGCCTCCTCCCTCCTTTCTGCCACCACCTGAGTTCCTCCCAAGCCCCCTGGAGCTTCTCTGCCCGTCCCCTCCTCCTCCAATGAACTGCGTCGCCATACCCGATCTTGTCCGAAGCCGCCTTCCGCCCCGACTAGAGGTGCATCTGCTCCGGCCATCCTCGAGGCCCGTACACC
>CM038682.1:25911554-26165701 GCA_021605205.1 Aegilops longissima
AGCTTATCTCCATTCAAGCAAACATGTCCAGCGCTTGGTAGATAGGACCTACTACTGTCCAGGAGCTGAACTAAACTGCGAGGAGATAAGTCATTATGTTTCATGGCTTGAGGATCTTCATACTGTCAAGACAAATTATTTTCCTGAACTTAGAAATGTTAGTACTCAAAGCGTGGACCAATAGTGATCGTATTGAACTACGGTCACATCTATTCTGAAAGATGGTAATATTTTTACTATTTGTCCTTAGTGCATCTTTTGCATACATTTTTTTGCTAAACTTTCATTGCTAAGTATATTAATTACTATCGATGTTCTTCAACAGGACTCCGATGACAGTTGTGCCTCGATGGATCGAGACTAAAGGTGACATGTCAATGGTTAGCTTCGGTCAAGATATCCTACATTGAACATGAGTGCATTCAGGGTTTCTAAAGGGATGAATGCTTAATAGTGAAAGATTGGAGCAAAATTATTAATGATCGCAGAGAAGTACTAGGGGCGGCATTGAGAAGCGCACCCATGATTAGGAGACAGGTTCATCGAGACGAGGTTCATCTGCATGCTCGATTATGATGAATCGGAGAGCTATACATGTTCTATGCTATTTTGCCGGAGAGAGTAGCTAGCAGGAGTGATTTAGCTAGTTCACATGCTGCTCTTAGTACTTGTCCTTTCATGTCCGTGTTCTTAGTTCTGAACTTAATCTCAAAAGTGATTATTTGCTTTTGTGGTGTTATATATGAATGCTTACAATATCATGACAATCATGTTGAACTTCGATGATATTTTTGCTTCTGGTACAAGTGAATGTTTCTTCTTTAAGCTACTGTTTTGTTGGTGGTGATTAGATAGCGGTATATAATGACTATGATGATGATTAAATAGTGATAATGATGACTACGATGTTTTTTAGCTAGCTAGCCAGAATACGTTGATGATATGTGATGCAAGAGTTTTTATATTACTGTAAAACAATCACTAAATTAAATTGAAAACACAAGACTAAAACAAAATTTTAAAAAAACACCCAAATATATAGTACGGTTGGTGTTACCAAGCGGTACTAAACTCGCCCACGGGCTTGGCGCGTGCCACGTGGTGGCTCTTTAAGCGCTTGGTTCGTTGGCGAACAGTACTAAAGGGGACCTTTAGTCCCCACTCTTTAGTGCCGGTTCGTGAACCGGCACTAAAGGCCGGCATGAACCGGCACTAAAGGCCGTTTCTGCACTAGTGCTGGTCCTCTCCCAGCTGCGGTCCACCGCTCATCTCGATGCCCGTCGCAGGACAGAGCTCGTCTCGCGCATGATGCAGCAGGACCGAGCTCGTCTCGCATGATGCAGCAGGACTGACCTTGTCCCCTCGTTCTTTGCAGGAGGACGCCGTCTCCTCGCTTGCGCAAGGCAGAGGATGGGTCGGTGGATGCAAGTTCTGGCGACCTATTGGGTCTCGGCGCTGGGGTTGCCAGGCGAAAAAGGTGGGACCTTTCTTTCGTCTCTTTTCGTTGGGGTCTGGCGGGTCTCGGGTGAGGTGGTGTCGAGGTCTTGGATCTTGGGGCAGCGACCTGGTGGTGGTTCGCGGTGCTCTTAGGCAGAGCCCATGCCTTGGTGCTGTCCGGTCACCATAGTCGTAATGGGTAGCGTGGTTGTCGGGAGTGTGGCGTTCGGTGGCGGTGAATGTTGGCGAGTGAAAACCTGCTCTATCTTGGACGGACTGGTGGCGGCGAAGATCGTTCCCTTCTTGAAAGGCGTCGTCAGCTCTCATTTCCCGTCATGCGGCTCCGGGGAAAACTCTGATCCATGGATCGGGCGGTGGCGGCACTCTGGCGTCGTATCCTTCCTGAAGGCGCCACCTTGGAGCACATGGTTCGTCTTATGTAGTTTCATCTCTTCGGGGCGGTAGTGCTAGGAGTGGTGTTGCTGCACTCAGCGCCTATGATCCTGTCCAGGTGTGTGTGTGTGTTGCGGTGGCGGCATGGCCTGTGGTTGTCTTGGATACTTGTGGTTTGGTGCTTTATATATAAGTGAAGAAAGCCTTTTGATGAATATGATGTCTAGCTTAATAGATGGCGCTTGGTTGATAAAATTAAGATTTTGGTAAGCAGCTAGACAGCTAAGCAGAGTGTGCAAATATCGATAACGAAATATAAGAGATTATATATTGAGCCTAATATCGAAGAAACTAAAGAAAACCGGAAACATGCAGCAAGTATGACACCATAGCACACAAGTTATGAGTACCACTGTTAGTTAGGATTATTTCTGAGGTGTGTGAAACATGACTTGTTCCTCTTTACACTTATAATTAATTTAGGGTGCAGTAGTATCTCTGCGGACTGCCCAGCGTCGCTCGGCCCAGGCGCGCAGGTGGCGACCCCCAACCACCCGCTCGGCCCCTCGATCCTCCGCCCCCTCGCCATCACGGTGCCTCCACAGGCAAAGCTCGTGCGGAGCGGAGGCGGGCGAGGTCTCTCTGTTGCTGGCGGCCTGCTGAGATGGGGATCTCGTGGCATCGAACATGGCGTGGCGTCGTGGCGGACCTTGTGCCCTGGCGTGGGCGGTGGTCCCTCTTGCCTTGGCGACCTCACGATGGTTCGGCTCGGCGGTGGTAGCCTGCTCGGAAGGCTCAATGGGGCGGGGGCCCCGATCACGGCAATGGATCCGGATGGTGGAGGTGCTCTGGCGGCTCTTGGCGTGAATCCGGCGGTTGGGGCTGCGGCGGAGGCTCTTGGCTCTTGGCGCCGCCCGGCTACTGTTGTGGCTGTGGCGAGATGTGCTCGGGTTTCGGCCTGCTCGCTGCTGCGGTGAGATGGGGCGGGTGGCGGCCCCCCCCTGCTGGTGCTGCGGTGCTGGCGGCTTGCTAGCCGGCGTGGCTGGCGGCGTGGTGGAGGCTGCGAGGCGGCCCGGATTTGGTGGGCGGCTACGGTACGGGGGGGGTGGTGCGTCTGGGCGTCGTGGGTCGTGGGATCTCCACGACCGGTCGCAGAGTTGGCCTTGGCAGGATGTGGTTTGTTGGCTGCGTTGATGTGGGCAGGTGGTGGTTGAGCATCTCCGGGAGAAATCCTATTTCCGGCTTTTGCCGGATCCGTGACGGTGACGTCCGTGGGCGTCGTGCTCTTTCTTGGATGCGCTGCTGTTGTGTGGTGCTCTTCCTCCCTTCCAGCGCCTTGGCTCGGGAGAAACCTCAGATCTTCGGGATCGGGCGATGAAGGCGCCTTCCGTCTTCTTCCTCCTTGGGGGCATCGTCTGGGGCGGCCACAACACGGAGACCAGTGGATGGCGGTATGTTCGCGCGTGGTTTGCGGCATCTTAGCCACGTAGTTTGCTGAGGTGGCCATTTGAGCGTGGATTTCTGTTTGGGAGCGATGATGGCCGAGAGGAGCTTTGGTCGCGGCTCGGGCTTGGTGGTCGGATTTTCCGGCGTGTACGAGGTGCTCTTCCTTTGGTTGCTTGTTTGCTTTGAAGTCGGAACTGCGGTGGAGTGTGTCGGCGGTGGCGATGACGAGCGCTTCGGTGGTCGGTTTCGGAGGCGCAGTCGGCGCAAGTCCTGCATATTTCCCTGTGATGATCATCGTCAAAAGTCGGAGCTGTCGGTTGTTCACGCGTGTGGCCTTCTGTTGGCATGGGCCGTCATGGTTTCTGTGCAGCTGTTTGTAGCTCTGTGATCCCATGTCGGTGGCCAGGTTGGCGGTGGTGCCTATGTCATGTGGGTTGAGTTGTATCGGTTTTAGCCCGGCTTTCCGCCAATTAACGGGCAAATCTCTTCTTCTTAATCAATGAAAATGGTAAATCTTTTGCCTTGTTTCAAAAAAAAATTAATTTAGGGTGATGTGTGAGATAGAAGCTTAGCTCACCCGTCCATTGTTTCATAGTTTAGAATGGCCCTAGGTGCACGGTGAACCAACATAAGCCGTTCGTTAGAAATTAACTCCTGACATGCAACGGTTTTACAACTACATAAGATCACATTAAGGGCTCCTTTGATTCTAAGGAGTTCCATAGGATTTTTAGAGGGTTAGAATCCTTAGGATTTTTCCCTACGCTGGTCGTTTGATTCACAGGATTGAATCTATAGGATTTTTCCCTATGAAATCAAATGCACTACATTCCGTTGAAAATCAGGCATCCACTCTAACCACCTTTTGCAATTCCTTTATATTTCATATGGCATCAAACAGTCTATGCTAATATATAGGATTCAAATGGATATGCCACTCAAATTCTGTATTTTCATATTCCTCGTTCTTAAAATCCTGCAAATCAAAGAGGGCCTAAGTTATTGTCGTACACGTACACTATAGATTTAGTTAATACAGTTTCTCCAGTAGTAACTGAGCTTAACCTACCTTCCTCAATGCTACTCCCTCAATCTAAATGTTCTTATATTTCATTACAGAGGGGGTAAGATTGTAATTAACTTCATGCATTCGCTCGATTGGTTGTCTTTTACTCCCCAGTGGGAGGGCATTAGCAGTTTTGTGTGTCCGGCATACTAGCCCAAACTGGAAATGCTCAGCTGCAGTCGGTGGTGGCCTTACTGTCAATGCTCTGAAGATAGATGGCCCCAGAAGCAAAAAAAAATTCGAAAAGGGGAAGCTTCCCGGTCTCTACATCAGAACGATGCATACGGTCAACTTAATTAATAAGCAAATAGGTTCAACACAAGTCTTGATGTCTCTAACAAAAGAACAAAAAGTGCTCACAAAGAGTAGAAAAATAAAAGTAAAGCCACAACCGGCTGGCATAAGAAAGATAGGAAAACTAAGCAATACCAAACGGAAATATATAAGGGGTTGAACCCACCAGGCCACCACCGATTGGAGAGCTAGAAAAAGGTGATCCGCCGCCTCCGGTGAACACCGGCCCGTCATAAGCATTCACAAAGTGAACTTGGTAACTACATCGCCACGAAATCGTCAGTGATGTGGCGAAGACATTGGATGGATGTTGTGTGATGTCTTTGGCTGACAGTGTGGTGTTGCGGTGCACCACCAGGCCAGTGGCTGCCGCCATCGTTGCTCCTCCTCGAGGGCGCGACACGGGGTGAAAACTGATCAGCAGCAGAGCGAACACAACAGCAAAGAGATAATGAGAAAACTGCAAAGATGGAGCATGGCAAAGCTGGCGGTGGTAGTCGGAAGCCATTGGAACTGTAGCGGGGCGTTGGTGGTTGGTTGGTTTATGGCGCCCGACAAGCGAGGCGTTAGGATTCCTGAGAGGAGAGAGAAGTTGTCCATGCCTACCTCGGCTGCCGCGTTGACCAAGTGAATTGCAAAAAAGCTAGGATTGCAGAAACCACACTTCTATTTTATGCCAAAAACTCACTAATTCTGAGGCTATTTTTTGCAAAAAATTAGTCAGTGGCTTAGGCCGTTTTGAGTGCGATTTTGACAGGTGGGGCCCACATTTGATGGCGTGGCGTAACAGTTCACAATAGCGATGTTAGACAGGGATTTGTACAAATTTACTGAGCACTCCTGTAATTTTCAAGGACACCTTTCTTGAAATAAAAGAAAACAATCAGGGCATGGCCAATGCATGGCCTTAGGGTGATGCCATGCATGCCATGTAGGATAGGATATCATAAAGTAGGCTCGGATGGTGTAGTGGGATCCTCGGCAGGAGGCAGGTGCTTGGAGAGAAAAGTGTGATCCGGTCGTCAAGTTGAAAAAGTTGAAGTGGAGAGTAGGATACATGTGTAGTGAGAGTCTAATTTCTATTCTTTGATGAGGTCCACTAGCAGTAGCTTGCGTTGGGAGAAAAATCAATATAGATGCATCAACCAACTTTTATCATGCGACGTCTGTATCCGTATTCCACCACTTACATGCCCTCAGACCCTCCCGTCTTCCTCGCGGCAACCAGCCCCAACGCTCGACCCTCTCCCTCTAAAGTGGAAGACTTGTTTAGGGTATTGCATTATTTTTTAGGAGAGACGCCTTCATCGGGAGGAGAGCTATCCAAAGCTTGTCAAGGTTGGGTGGCGCTCCATGGCCTAAAAAAGTGCCTCTAGGCCAAGGCTAGCGTCCATGCTGCCACCTGCATATTGTCGGATTACAACCAAGTGACTATACCACCTTTAGACAATCTAGAAAAGGCAATGCCATATATTTTCTGAAGTTTGAACCCTTCATAAATAGTTGTGCCCAGACGGAATCTAAAAGTTGGTCAGTTTCCTCTAATATCTCAAATGACACCATTACAACAAACAAAGCTGTAGATATGATACCTAGCTAAAGATGACATTTAGTGGATAATAGTTGCATTCTGATTGTCGGTGAGTAAGTAACGTCTAAAGGGATAATGTAAACAACAATGTCAAGATCTGAGAGGTATATATATATTGAGCCCTACACCAAAGGAACATAACAGGAGAATGAGAGCATGTGTCAAGTATGACACTAAGGTACACTACTCATGAAGGCTAGCTAGGTTTTTTTACTGAAGCTAGGTTGTTATGAGGAGCAGTTGACATGATGGTACATATTGCACTTCCCCATTGCAAGTTGATAGAGTGTGTGAAGAACCGAACATTTCATGTTCTTGGACTTGTACTCAGCCTTTGCGTGGCCAAGGCAAGATCCAGTTGGATATAAGCTGTTCACCGAGACACGGGGCAGGCATACATGCGTGACAATAGCAGAAACATGAGACGCCCCAGCTGCTCAAACTAAGGCCATGCTCGTGGGTTACTCTTAAGCAGCTCAACTAGATCATTTTTAGTTAAATTAGATCATGAATTATTTCAAGTTGAATAATGAGGAACCGGTGCTAAGGTTCTTATTAGAAAATAAGGAGCAACTAATTCTCAACCGAGTTTACAAATTTGTTTGTACACATCTTTAAAAATGTTGAATATGTTACAAAAAACAGTAGTGCTAAGTCTTGAGAAGACTAAGACATAACGAAGTCTCAGTCGATGCTAATATCCCTGAGATTTTGAATTGAGATCCGTGTATATTCTTTCTTTTCTCTCTTGCATGGTATGTCATTTTGACTGAAATTTGGTTAAATCTCACTCATTGAGACCCAGCCACACCTACAAAAACCAAAAATCTAAAAAGTGACATGGCGCTAAATGGAGAGACAACGGCGGCAGTATTTAATATGTTCACACTGGTTAGTCCAATTTGAAAAGAAACAGCTTCACGTACAATTATTTTGGTTTTCGAATTTTTAAAAGCCATATCTTTCAAACGTAGCGTCGGAATTCAGATCCGTCTTCACTGTTGAATTCTTTGCGGCGAGATCTTTGAAACTAGATCCCCATGAGTATGTTTAATGAATTTTTTTGATGCCAACTTTGGCGCTATATTGTGCAACTTCAGTACTACTTTGTGCAACTTTAGTATTGCATGGTGCAATTTTTTCAAACCCAGTTTTTGGAGCTGCATCCACAGTAGTTGTAGTTGCACACATAGTAGTCCTAGTTGGCACATGCATGGCCACAAGTTGCACAATCTGGTTCGCATAGTCATATATATGAATTGTCATAGCTTGTAATATAGTCTAGTTGCACACACATTGATGTTTAGTTGGCTTGTAACATAGTCTAGTTGCACACATTGATGTTTAGTTGGCAGGAAGACTAGTTGCACACACATATGCTTAATTGGCTTGTAATATAGTCTTGTTGCACACACATTGATGTTTAGTTGGCAGGACACTAGTTGCTGCATTGATATTTAGTTGGCAGGACTAGTTACACACACATATACTCAGTTAGCGCGGTAATGTAGTCTAGTTGCAAAATGCAGATACTTTAGTTGCACCATATAGCACCAAAGTTGGCATAAAAAATTAGTCGAAACATACCCATGCGGGATCTAGTTTGAACATCTTATCATGATGAATCCAAAGGTGAAAACCGATCTGAATTCCAACGTGTAGTTTAAAAGATATGACTTTTAAAAGATTTAAGAGGCGAAAATAAATGTGTTTCACATACTAGTGTGTACCCATTTGCTGTACGCATTTAATGCTAACAAAAACATCCACTAACTGATAAAAAAGACACACACTAGGTAATTGCTATTTATAGATTATTAGTGGACCAAAACTCGCAATTTAGGGCGGACGCTCATAAAGTGTAGCGAGCAGCCGCCGCTTCGCTAGACCGGTCCTACAAAAATTGTCTATCTGTATTCATGGTTCCGGAAAAATCTTACACGAAGCTAAGCATCCATGGTACTGTCTGCCTCAATCGGTCGAGAAATAGCAAACCTGATACAACTAACTAGGAACATTATTGATATGGCACAATCGGTGTGAATGCATCTGTAAAAGTGGATTATCAGCACTTCAGAACTTTCCCGGAACTCTAGAAGCAACTTGCTAGAAAATAATCCTGGTTTCTTATTTTGTAAGAAAAACCGGAGAGTAGTTGGAAAGCCGAACATGACGCTTCGCCGATGTCGGCGGCAGGTTGACGACGGCTGCACACCAGCACATCGTCGGCGCGCGCGCCATCGACCCACCTGTTCTAGAAGCCGAAGCGGCAGCAGGAGCCGAGAGCCCGAAACCATGAGGAGAGACATTTGTCATTCAACGTCATATGTCTGGCGCAATGCAGAATGAATATTTTCACTTCTCGTCTTCTCCTCTTCTCGTGGGCAATGGCATGATCTTGCTAATGACCAATGGAGTGATCTGGCAACATTTGCTTCGTTTGAAAATTTGGAGGATGCCTCTGCATTTCTTGAACATGTTGCTTCTCCTTCACATGCACACCATGAAATTCTCTGCTGTCAACCTCTGACCTGAAGGACTATGGACTAACCAGTTTGCCATTGTCGAGGCAGTGAAGAAGCGAGTGGAAGGCTCGCTCAGCAGTATGATCAACATTGTGAAGGTGACTCATATCTGCTCACATATTGCATTCTAAGAAACAACCAGTGACAGTCAGAGTAGGTCATCCCACTGCCCGTAAAGCATGCGATTCTAATTCGTGTAGCCGGGGGATACTGCTTATAGAAGTACTGTAGTTATAGCATCTACAACCAACTGCATATGACAAATATGACCTTTAAACGCTCAAGACGCCAGGCGACCACGGGTAGTAACTGCACTTCTCAAATTACCACAACTGTATCCGGACACCTCATATTAGATTCTTAAATCCATGCTAAAGCATGCAAAAAAAAAACCTACGATAAAGAGATGACCAAGCGGCTAATTAACTCAAGAAACAATCAATTGTGCACTAGGTAAAGCGATTCGCCTCCGTAATCGAACCCAAGAAATACAACCAAAAGCAGGAGTAGACTTTACCTCATTGAGAGGGGCCAACCTGGGTAACTCTCTGTCCTTTGTCCCGCTCAACCCTTTAACCTAACCTAGTTGCGATGGCTCCACATCAAGTCCTGGCTAGGGCATCTGCCAGTTAAGTCCACGACAGCCTGGTCTGAGTGAAGCCTTTATGAAGAAAGTACTAGCTAGGAGTACCCAAATGAGTTGAAGTTTTGCACACTCCTTCATGTTTTCATATCATAACCCTCCTCCAAGTTTCATCTCATTCCATTGATCTATGTGAGCCCAGGATCAATTCTTTGTTTGTGTCCAAATTTTCAGTTAGTGAAGTAAGTATATTTTATCTTGCTCCATTATGGCTGAAAATTTTCGTGAGCCTTCTCCTACCTATATAATCCATCTCCACAAATTTTGGGCTCATTTCATCAAGCCATTTTGCCTCAGGATTTTTCCCAAGTTTCTGTCCAGAAGTGCATTATGAAGGAAGTACCACTTTGGCTTGTCCAAATGATATGGAATTTTTATGGCGCTTATATGTTCAAAACATCCTACCATTTCCATTTTTCAGCTCAATCCATCACTCTATAGGATTGCTTCATCATCATCTTGATTCTGGACCAGTTTAAGTAGTTGTTAAGCAAGTATACTAAATATTCGGCCCAATTCATCGCAGAAACTTAACAGGATGCTCATGCCTTCGACCCTAAGCATCCTGCAGACATCTCCTCTTGTCCCTATCACCTCTCTGTTTCCACAGTTTCAACCAAACAGTTGCAGCATCAATGTTCCAGAGATGAATCCCATCGATCCAGATCCCCCGCTTGATCCATCACCTCCTCTCTGCTCCTGGACAAAGAGACAACATCTTAGACATGGGCTGACACCTGGAGGCGGCCTGCACCCTTGTCTGTGGTGATCACGGAGAGCCAGCCAAAACGATGGTCTAGGTCCCTGTAGTCGCCAGCAGGTCCGCCAGTCCTGGCCCCCGAGCATGTCTATCAGCTTCCCAAGCCGCCGCCTCCCTCCGAGCCCCGCCACCGCGTGGGCGCTCGACCGCTCTGTGACCACCGCGGAGACGGCCGCCAGGCGTCGCCGCTGCCTTGACGGCGAGTTCGCCTGGATCGACGAGGAGTGATCGCTTAGCGACTGCTCTACCAACGCCGGTCGTGACAAGGCCGCCGCTAGGGCTCCAAAGGCCACGTCGGTAGTGGTCGCAGCGGCACTCGGCACGACGCAGCAGGAGCGCGGAGCGGCTCCCCCGCGAGCAGCAGGTAGTCGCGGCCCTCCAGTGTCGTACCTCCGCTGGAGGGACCATGACGATGGCACCGACGAAGACGGCGGTGCGGCAGGGCGTGGCGGCCACGAGTACAAGGTGGTCGTCCGGCATAGGGTTTTATGTTTTTTTTCTAGTTTTTTAGTGAAACGGTCGAAATGTCAACCTTTTTATGTAAATGATATCCGAACTTGAATGAAATCCGTCCGATTTGATCGAATTTCTTGAGGTTGGTTTGAATTGTTGGTTGAATTTACGCGGCTAGGGTTGGATGTCGTTCTCTCGTATCCGTGTCCGCTGACGGATCCTCGCGCCTTTTCATGGACGAATGCGGAAAAGAATTGCTGATTACTGTTAAACATGTCCTTAGACCTTAGGTGTTATAGGAGAGAAGGGAAAGAAAGCACCCGCGTTGCACATACACGGCCAGGCATGCATGCATTGCATGCATTCCAGGAACAGATGAACAACCAAGCAAGGAAGCATTCGTGTACATGCATGCGTATAGATGGTGACCAAACGCCAAGATCAATGGCGTTTCGTCTTTGCCATGTCAGCACCAACCGGACGAGAGTGGGTCAGGGCCAAACGTCAGGCACCGTGGCGTGTGGCGTCTACCATGCAACCCAGACGTTATGGACGTTGGCGTGATAAAAAAAGATCAGATTCGAAAATATTTCAGAAGCAGGGTCAATTCATGCTTAAGTTTGCCATATAGGTCAGAACAGAAGTTTTGTCCACAGGCGACGTACGTGACTACCCCTTCAAGCCCCGCACGTGGCGTCCCGTAGAGCGACTCGTATCCCGTACAAAAAGCGGAAGCATATAAGCGAATAACTAACCGGGCGGGCACGCAGTGGATTTAGTTGGTGAGAGGTGATGGCGAGAGGGGATCCGGTCGTGTCGTCGGGCGGGGCCACGCCGTAGACAGAGCACGCGGTGGTCGCGGCGACCTGCGAGCTCGGATAGAGAGTGACGGTCATCGTGGTGCGGGCGGGCAGCTAGTCGAGCCGAAGCCGAGCCACCGTCCCACGCACGCACGCACGCAGCGGCGGTGCATGGAGGCGTTTGCGCCCCGTCTGCGTCTGCGCGGGCGGCGGGAGGGCACGTGCCGCCCATACGGCGCGCTGGCGACCATATCTGCGGCGGGGCGCAGCCGCTTCGTGCAGTGCAGGGTGGGTGGCAACCCATGCCATCTATCGGTAGTACTCCTACACTGTGGTGTAAGGGCATCTTCAGCCTTTTGCCCCCTCAGGAGGCATTTTTTTCGCCTCCTGGGGGGCTGCCGACGAGAACTTAGGCCTTGAGGGCCAAACCACTTCCACTCGTTGCCTCCTCACGATCAGCGTTGGACTCCCACAAACGGAGCGGCATTTCATCGAGCATCTTGACCGCGGCGGCATCGATGACCTCCGGCCAGTGGAGGAGCGCGAGCGTCAACGAAGGCCTGGTGGAAGACCGCACGGACATGAGCAGGTCGAGCTCTTGGTGGAAGACGCGGTGGAGGCGCTCGCTGCTCTGCAATGCCCCGTCCGAGGCCGCGCCTGCTGCGCTCTCGCGCCCGCGCCCGGTCGTTCGCGCCGGGTCGCGCCCGCTACCGCCTCGCGGAGCTTGCTTCTTCTGGAGCCGGTGACGGCGGGCGCCTTCCTGTCCGGGGCGGAGCGGGTGCTCCTCCGCGCCTTCGACGGCCACGACCGCATCCACATCATCGACTCCGCGGGTGCTCCTCTAGTGGCCGAGCCTCCTGCAGAGCCTGGCGACGCGGACACCGTAGCCGCCGGTGCACGTGCGGATCACCGGCGTCGGCTCGTCGAGGCAGGAGCTGCAGGACACCGGCGCGCGCCTCGCGCATGTGGCCGCCGGGTTGGGTCTCTTGGAAGGCCAGCTGCTGCTCCCCGACCGGGGCGCATGCATGGCACCAGGTGCATGGCTCGGGCGGACTGCCGCGAACTCCGCCCACCTCGCCGCCGCCGGGAGCCCTGGCTGGCGGAGGCGTGCAGCGGCCGCAGATGGTGGCGGGCGGCCTTGGCTGGCTGGCGGAGGCGGGCGCGCCGCAGATGGATGGCGGGCGGCGCGGGCTGGCGGGCGGAGGCCGGCGCGCCGCAGATGGTGGCGGTGGCGCGGATGGTGGCGGGAGGGAGGCCGGGCGCGCCGCAGATGGTCGGGCGGGCGGGGCGCATGCCGGGCGTGGCGGCGACGCAGCAGGCCTGAGCTGCGGGAATGGCTGCCGGCGAGCGGAGCCAGGGGATGCGGAGATGCGGAGGCGCAGAGCCGGCCCGGAGCTCCTTCATCCTGCCGTCCCTGTGCGCGGCGAGGCGAGAGAAGGAGAAGGAGAAGAGAGGAGTTGCAACGAGCACGTGGGTGGGCCAGGGAGGGAAAGGGACGGGAGAGACGCTGGCAGGTGGGCCTGCGCATGCAAAAGGCAAACGCCGGCGTCCCCAGCTGCTCCCCCGGGAGCTGGGTGCGGGGTGGGCGCGCTGGCCGTAACATTCGTCAAATCCGGCGCTTTTGGGACTCGTCGGGGCCTGACTGGGTGAAAAAATACGCGCCGGTGATGAAAAAAGCCTCTTGGGGGGCTTCTTGGGGGGACGGCCGGAGATGCCCTAACTTCAGGGTCGGGGAGGTCAGCTAAGCTGGTCACTGATCAGCGCGAGCTCGACCAGAGTGGAGTGTGGTGTCCACGGGCCTCACGCGCGCGGCTGGTTTGCGCATGGCGACACCGTCACGTCCTGGATCCGTGCCGAGACCGAGAGATCTAGTATGTACGTGTGCTGCTCGGCAATTCAGCGTGTGTGCCTGGGTTTGCTCGGCCCGATACGGTCAAGATGATCTCGGGGGAGAGTGACCGACCACGGCAAAAGTACGGCGCTAGTGCCCGTCCAACCCCCAATCCGCCGGTGCCACCCGTCGCCGCCGCCGTGACCCGTTCAAGGCAGAGGCACCCATGCAGCCTGGTTGTACGTGGAGCCACGCTCTAGCAACTCGTGTCTCGGCCAAAGAGCGGGGGCACAATCAACCGGACAGGCGGACACGTAGCGGATTGGGTTGGTGACGGAAGACGACGGGAGGGGATCCGGCGCGCCTACGTGTTGTTCGTCGTGGCTGTGGACGAGGCCGTCATCCCGGCGTGGGCAAACGTGCGGCCGGCAAGTCGGGCGATCGAGATTCGCCGCCCCACGGAGCTACGGATGAGCCTAGCGGCGGTGGCGTATCCGTAGACGCGTTTGCGCGAGCGGCGCGAGGCGAAAATCCTACACTTACGGACTACCAGCTATGGACTCGTCGTACGGACATACCTGTCCTCCCCACGCTAAACTCTTCCTTCCTGATTTCCGGTGAGGGCCCAACGTGATCCAATAAGATAAGGCCGCCACCAGCCAGTAACTAAAATCCGTAAGTATCACTCCATAACTCTAGCAAAGCTCGGCGCGAGGAGTGTGGGGGCCATGAGCCGGCCATACGGCCTCCCTCTGCGCGCTCTGGAGAGCGAATCAGCGGCGGGTCGCCGCCGCCACCGCCTGTGTGCTTGTTGATGGGTGGTGGGGTGGATCCCCTAACATCCTGAACGAATGTCATGAAGCTACAGTAAAATACTGTAGCAATCATGTGCGGATTTACTGTAGCATGTACAAAAAAATCAAAAAATAATTTTACTGTGTCATAATTTTATTTATATGTAATTTTTATACAGTAGATTTGTAATTTGTAAATTAATTATAATCATTATAGACTTAATCATATGGATCTGAAGAAGGGATGTCATGGTTACTGTAGCTTACGTGACATCCCTTCAGAATATTAGAGAATCCGCTTCCCTTGTTGATGGGTGGTGGGGTGGGGCAGCATGGTGCCTCGTCACGTGCCCAAGGAAGCTATGCATCGGCCGGCCGGCAGGTGGATTACAATATGATACTCGTCCGCGCGTACTGCTCCTGCCGGGGAGAGAGATCGAGCTCGGAGTTTGCTGTGTACGGGCGTCACGCTTGCCTCCCAAGCGGCTTGTCCGTGCACGGCGACACCATCACGTCATGGATCCGTCCCAATAGATCTAGTACACCAAAATTCATTGTTCGGGCAAAAGAAATTACTTGTTCAGAAAAAACTTCTCAAAAATCATATATCCACTAGTCAATACTCCCAGAAAGAAACGCAGCAAAAGAGATAATTCAATGTCAATACAGACAATAGGGGTTTGTTAATTCACAACCAACACACAACATATTTTTCACATACGTATGCACGATTCTATAAAATTGCCTAAAAATTAACGACCGAGTGCTAATCGCACCTAAAAATAGAAAAAAAATATGTATGATTATTGAGTTTTGAGCCGGCGGTGAACCGGTGAGGAGTTAATTAGTCGATTAACACCCATAAATCACATCAATTGGATTTGTAAATGTAAATATGCTATAATCTCTTATTTACTAATTGGAGGCACCTTTCTAACGATCTCATTAATCCACATCATTAGAATTAATTATACCATTGGATTACAGAATTTGCGGCCAGGATAAAAGGAAAAATTGTGTAACATGGATGGTGCCGTCACATAAGAAAACCATCTGCCATGTCTACTATTAGTTAAAAAAACAAAGAAAGCCTTCACACATAAAAACTCCATCAGAGGTAAAAAATATTCCATCCAATCCCATCAACGTGTTATTCATCTGCAGCAATCGGATGAAGTAGAGTCCTCACGATTTGTCCCACACGTATGCCCCCTTCACAAAACGGATCCAAAAAAACACGTCTCCTTCCCGTCTCTCTCCACCGCTCTTCTGCCCAATTGGCCCGTCATCGATCAAGCCCCAACGCCGCTCATCCTCCTGCATCTCTCCAGGTCGTATTTTCATGCCATCCTCGACAGCTATCCATCCATAATGCAATCTGTCTTGATGAACATGACTCAATCCAGGTATACCTCGACTCCAACCTTTAGATCTTTCCTATTCCAACTTATGCTATTCAGGATGGTTGATGCATCAGAAGAGGAGGTGTATCCACGATAATTTGAAGAGAGGACGATGGCAACAATACCTGAGGCTGCCATGTGGAGGAATTGCGTTGGAGTTGTGGTGGCATGGCACCGAAGTCACACTCTAAATCCAATTGGAGTTCATCTCCCAGCAACCCCACCCTACCCCGCCGGTACATAATGCAGATTCCTAAATCCCTCCTCTGTTATCCGTTTTGTTGAGTTAATCACCAATCCCGAATAAGTCGGCTTCATCCCATCAAGAAAAATCAGCCTTTTCTCTTTTAATCTTGCAGCACCTCTCTTTACCAGATTATATGTTAGCAGGAGCGGATGAGAACCATCAGGGGTGGTCTGGAACGCCTAAAGTGCAACCCTGCAAAGGCATCCCTTTGACTATTATTATATTTGGTTGGGTTCAGTGATAGCACGAGCTTGAGAGCACCCAACTCCTCCATCTGTCCCGTTTGGCTACTACATACAGTCGAGGATCAATAGATCAGGTAGGCGCGATCATGTTTGTGCTTTGTTTGATCTTTTCTGGTCTGCACACATGCTTTTGATATAGTTCCCATCATGTCATAGGAATCAGCTCTGTGCGGATAGGCAGAAATAAATTTGTGATCAATAAATACAATGAAACTATTTACTGAAAAATACATCAGTGTGGAACCTGTGAATTACTTTGATTGGAAGGCATATATCAATCTCATCTTATTAACAACTCAGTTTGAAGACTTTTGTACTGTTAGTATCTTTGAAGGTCTTGGCTTCTGTACATACTGAATTAGCCAAGTTGTAATGTTCAGGACATGACGCAGGACTCCAAACAACTCAGCATAGTATAGTTGGCAAATCATTCTATATTGTCAGTTATGCACTTATTCTTCTCTTCATGTATAGTACTACTACTATTTTTGGGAAAGACATCATGTTTTCTCTCTCTTCCTGTTGATATGAATACTGGGTTTTGATATGAGTCTTCAGGATTGCATGGTGTGATTATCTTCAGCAAAAGATATTTATATCTGTGGTAGATCAATAACATTGTACGAGGACTGCCTTGACGAGAGCTACTCATGGGTGCACATGTTTCAGTATGCAGCCAGTGCCATTCAGGCTACAAAGGTAATGCAATGGCATCATGTAGTGTATACTGGAGTAGTGCATAGTTATATTTGATTATTATTTTCTGGAAGCAATAAAGGAAATGGCAATGTAGTCTCGACTAATGCTTCTATTTAACTTTTTTTTCACAATGCTTTATACATATGTGTACGTGCATGGAACGACTGATTGGTCAGAACTGACAACAACATCTTTAAATCAGCCAGAAATTTGTATACAAATAAAGAAGGCAAAACAATGAGCCATCCTTATGGACAATCCCTGACAACGTTATCATATTTTGCCGAGTACATATGTACACCATATATCCAATATTTGTATAGTCAAGTGTTAAGTGATTAACTATAGATCTTACACAAAAATATTTAATAATCCCCAGTTCAGTATATTATTTTTTCAATAAATTCATGATTGACCACATGCATATGTAATAAATTCAAGGCATATATCAAACATTATGGAAATAAAGGGCAATATAACAAAAAGCAAAATCGCACATTAAATTTAGTGTCACCCGGCTTCATTATTGAGAGAAATAAAGTCAGGATAACTATTCGTTCTTAGTGGAATTAATTGGTTGTGTAGCGAAGGTAATGTGAAGCGAATCACATATATTACCAATCACACAATGTGAATGTGTTCGTTCTCAGCGACCAAAAGATGAATGGAGATGATTGCCTTCTCATCTTGATATAATTATACATCTTTGCATGGATCGAGCTAAAACATATCCAGGAAAGTTGTGCCTGATATTTTTTCATGAAGAAGCATAGAAAACATCAGATGAGAATAACTACTGTCTTTGCAAAACTACCAGACCTAAAGAAAGTGTTTAATTTCATTGGACCTCAGGTTTTGTTAAAATTAAAAACAGATTCCTATATATACTTTGAAAATTTAAAGATACTTCAGTTCGAAGGAAATAGCACATAAAACAAACTTCACATTTGCAACTATGTTTCCCGCCAATACTTCTTCATATTAATGTGAACTATATATCACATTTGAGAATTATGAGAGATCGGACATCCAAAAAATGATAATTCATGCAAATCATCTAATCATAACTTGATCAAACAATGGTAATCCCTCTTTCCCTGAGATCACTAAAAAACATATTACATGTTTCAAATATTCTTATAGTTGTTCGCAAATTGTACTTATTATAGTGTCTTAAATCATAAATAATAAATATCCACTAGCCCGTGCGGGTGCACGGGTTGATGACTAGTGAGATAAATAAATTGGATATAACAAGCAATGGACATGGTACACGCGGTTCCCAACTGCCCACAAGAGGTAGAAAAAAATGCAGCCTTAGCTCATATGGCTAGGTTATTTGTGGTGAGATCTGTCCCTCGAGGTTTAAGTCCTAGACTTTGCATGGGTGATAGCATTTTTTTTAAATTTATTTCAGACTTTCTAGTGCTACTCACTTAATAGTATTGGTGTGCTCGTCAAATGTGATGTGTGGGTTACTAATTCGTCAATCTTAAGATCTGCCGACTCGGTCTATCGAAAATGCTCGTATGGGTAGCATGTACGTGCATATATCCATCCTTCACCTACAGAGGCATTAATAGAGGGAGTGGGTGTGTATGTCTGCATTTGCGTCTGTACTTTGTTTCTCAAAAGAACGCAGCCTCTGTCGCCATATTCATCCTTCACATCTTCTTTCTGAAAATAGGATATCCGTGAAGGATTGCTTCACTCTCTCTGTCTCTCGATGAATCTAGGGAATAGAAAAGGGTGCCAAACACAGGCCAGAGCAATGCAAAGGTGGAAAACGTAATCATCCGATACGGGGATGACCGATCGCACTCCCTAGTTGTTTGGCACTATGCCTAGTGTCGTCTTTTTTCAAAACACCAAAAACGACAATGCAGGACACACACAAGCAACTAGAGCACCAATCGTACTCATGATGATTTTACAAATCATTTAGGCTAACAACATTTGTTTTTTCATTAAATTCACTATGTCAACTCTAGCTTGACAATTGTTGCGACAATGACAACAAGTTGTTGGGGTGGTGAAAGACGAGGAGCATGCATAAATGGGTATCTCGTGTGGCGAACTGCACAATCAAGATAAATCTGGTGTTATAAAAGATCTCATTACCGCGTAAACCCGTGAAAGTAGGCACCAGCTTGGTTCAAATGTCGTCCGATGTGCAGAGGGACGTTTTGTACTCAGCAGCATTCACTATGAGCATGAACAAAAAAACACAAGAACAGACCTAGTGCAGCGGATGGCATTGAAAACCAATAAAGAAACATAAATGAAAGAACATGCGGTGCCCCCATGTTTGGTTTTGGTAATTGATGACAATCTCTATGGACTAATGGTTGCCTTGAGTTATATTTGAAGGTTTTGTCCATAGGCTTTTCTTGAAGTCCATGTGTTGGTTTCAAGGAGATTTATGAGTTGACCAAGGTGCTATTAAGGAATTATCCAAAAATTGGTCATGTGAGTGTTGAACTTATTGCAAGCATGTCTTGAAGAAGAAGATTGTGTGATCATTCATGTTTACCTTCAAGACATCATCTAAATTAAGAGAGTTGAAAAGATTCAAGGTTGATCAAGACTAAGTCAAGAGTGAATCAAGTTGATCAACTCACAAAGCGTAGAAGATGTACCGAGAGGGATCAAGTGATCCCATGGTATGGTAAGCATTGTCAATTACGCTCTGTGTACTAACCCACGGTCTCCGTGAGAGTTCTTTGTGGGGTTAGGATGCGGTGTGCAAGTTCAAGTGATGCATCACGAAGAGTGTAACATCCCAAATTTTCAATTTGGAATGCTATACATTAGGTCATCATGCATATCATATTTTCTCGCATTTTTCCGATCCTAGAAAATTTCACGCAACTCAAGGACCCTTGGAGAGAGTTGGAGATTTCATTATTTTCATATTTGGGATTTCTCAAATTTTGAAAATAGGATCATTTGGATTTATTTAATTATCTTCATAAGTTTTTCCGATAAAAAATTAAGAGAAGGAATAATATGACTTTCCCAACATTTAGGAAAAATGAAGATTTAATGAATAAATCAAATTTTGGTTTTGAAAGTTTATTTGCTTTAGGAAAAAAATGAGTATTTTAAAATATGCATTTTGCCCGTTTTAAAGTTCATTTTGTTCGACTCATTTTTAGGAGTCGGGAAAATTAATTTTATTTAATTTGGAGTTTGTTTGGTTTTTATTTTTAATTGCTTGCTTTTTGTTTTTTAAAAAACGCGCGCCCTTTGGGCCAAGGGCCCAGCCCACCGCCGCGGCCCAGCTCCCCCCTCCTCAAGCGCCCCGCCCGGGAGGAGACCGCGTCGCCGCCGCCTCCCGAGTCCGGCTCGGACCCGCCGACCCCGCCGCCGTTGCCCCCTCCCCAAGGCACCGGAGCCCCCCCCTCCTATTTATACCGCCGCCCCTGTTGGGGAACGAGTAATTTCAAAAATTTTCCTACGATCACGCAAGACCATGGTGATGGCATAGCAACGAGAGGGGAGAGTCCGTCCGCCCACGCACTCGTGAGACCGAAAGCGAAGCGTTATGACAACGCTGTTGATGTAGTCGACGTCTCCACGATCCGACCGATCCAAGCACCGAACGACGGCACCTCCGAGTTACGCACACGCTCAGCTCGATGACGATCCCGGACTCGATCCAGCAAAGTGTCGGGATGAGTTCCGTCAAGACGACGGCGTGCAGGACGATGTTGATGCTCCACCGACGCAGAGCTTCGCCTAAGCTCCGCGACGATATGACTTCTCCGGCGCAGGGCTTCGCCTAAGCTCCGCGACGATATGACCGAAGTGGAATATGGTGGAAGGGGGCACCGCACACGGCTAAGGAACGATCCGTAGATCAACTTGTGTGTTCTGGGGTGCCCCTGCCCCGTGATATAAAGGAGCCAAGGGGAGGTGGCGGCCCTAGGGGCGCGATTAAGGAGGAGTCCTACTCCCACCGGGAGTAGGACTCCCCCCTCTCCTAGTTGGACTAGGATTGGAGGAGGGGGAAGAGGGAAGGGGCGCCCCCTTCCTTGTCCTATTCGGACTAGAGGGGGGAGGGGGGCGCGCAGCCCACCTTGGCCTGCCCTTCCTCTTCTCCCATGGCCCATTAAGGCCCATAGACTTCCCGGGGGGTTCCGGTAACCTCCCGGTACTCCGGTAAAATCCCGATTTCACCCGGAACACTTCCGATGTCCAAATGTAGGCTTCCAATATATCAATCTTTATGTATCGACCATTTCGAGACTCCTCGTCATGTCCGTGATCACATCCGGGACTCCGAACAACCTTCGGTGCATCAATACTTATAAACTCATTATGAACTGTCATCGAAACGTTAAGCGTGCGGACCCTACGGGTTCGAGAACTATGTAGACATGACCTAGAACCATTCTCGGTCAATAACCAATAGCGGAACCTGGATGCCCATATTGGTTCCTACATATTCTACGAAGATCTTTATCGGTCAAACCGCATAACGACATACGTTGTTCCTTTGTCATCGGTATGTTACTTACCCGAGATTCGATCGTCGGTATCCAATACCTAGTTCAATCTCGTTACCGGTAAGTCTCTTTACTCGTTCCGTAATACATCATCTCACAACTAACTCATTAGTTGTAATGCTTGCAAGGCTTAAGTGATGTGTATCACCGAGAAGGCCTAGAGATACCTCTCCGACAATCGGAGTGACAAAACCTAATCTCAAATACGCCAACCCAACAAGTACCTTTGGAGACACCTGTAGTACTCCTTTATAATCACCCGATTCGTTGTGACGTTTGGTAGTACCAAAGTGTTCCTCCGTAAACGGAGTTGCATAATCTCATAGTTATAGGAACATGTATGGGTCATGAAGAAAGCATTAACATACTAAACGATCAAGTGTTAAGCTAACGGAATGGGTCATGTCAATCAGATCATTCAACTAATGATGTGACCTTGTTAATCAAATAACAACTCCTTGTTCATGGTTAGGAAACATAACCATCTTTGATTAACAAGCTAGTCAAGTAGAGGCATACTAGTGACACTGTTTGTCTATGTATTCACACATGTATTATGTTTCCGGTTAATACAATTCTAGCATGAATAATAAACATTTATCATGAAATAAGGAAATAAATAATAACTTTATTATTGCCTCTAGGGCATATTTCCTTCAGTCTCCCACTTGCACTAGAGTCAATAATCTAGTTCACATCGCCATGTGATTTAACATCAATAGTTCACATCTATATGTGGTTAACACCCATAGTTCACATCGACATGTGACCAACACCCAAAGGGTTAACTAGAGTCAGTAATCTAGTTCACATCGCTATGTGATTAACACCCAAAGAGTACTAAGGTGTGATCATGTTTTGCTTGTGAGATAATTTTAGTCAACGGGTCTGTCACATTCAGAGCCGTAAGTATTTTGCATATTTCTATGTCTACAATGCTCTCACGGAGCTACTCTAGCTAATTGCTCCCACTTTCAATATGTATCCAGATAGAGACTCAGAGTCATCTAGATCAGTTTAAAACTTGTATCGACGTAACCCTTTACGACGAACCTTATTTCACTTCCATAATCGAGAAACATATCCTTATTCCACTCAGGATAATTTTGACCGATGTCCATTGATCTACTCCTAGATCACTATTGCACTCCCTTGCCAAACTTAGTGGTAGGGTATGCAATAGATCTGGTACACAGCATGACATACTTTATAGAACCTATGGCTGATGCATAGGGAATGACTTTCATTCTCTTTCTATCTTCTGCCGTGGTCGGGTTTTGAGTCTTTACTCAATCTCACACCTTGTAACACAGGCAAGAACTCTTTCTTTGACTGTTCCATTTTGAACTACTTCAAAATCTTGTCAAGGTATGTATTCATTGAAAAACTTATCAAGCGTCTTGATCTATCTCTATAGATCTTGATGCTCAATATGTAAGCAGCTTCACCGAGGTCTTTCTTTGAAAAACTCCTTTCAAATACTCCTTTATGCTTTGCAGAATAATTCTACATTATTTCCGATCAACAATATGTCATTCACATATACTTATCAGAAATGTTGTAGTGCTCCCACTCACTTTCTTGTAAATACAGGCTTCTCCAAAAGTCTGTAAAAAACCATATGCTTTGATCAAATCATCAAGCATATATTCCAACTCCGAGATGCTTTCACCAGTCCATAGATGGATCGCTGGAGCTTGCACATTTTGTTAGCTCCTTTAGGATTGACAAAACCTTCTGGTTGCATCATATACAACTCTTCTTTAATAAATCCATTAAAGAATGTAGTTTTGACATCCATTTGCCAGATTTCATAAAATGTGGCAATTGCTAACATGATTCGGACAGACTTAAGCATCGCTACAGTTGAGAAAATCTCACTGTAGTCAACACCTTGAACTTGTCAAAAACCTTTTTGCGACAAGTCGAGCTTTGTAGATAGTAACACTACTATCAACATCTGTCTTCCTCTTGAAAATCCATTTATTTAACATGGCTTGCTGATCGTCAAGCAAGTCAATCAAAGTCCATACTTTGTTCTCATACATGGATCCTATCTCAGATTTCATGGCCTCAAGCCATTTTGCGGAATCTGGGCTCATCATCGCTTCCTCAAAGTTCGTAGGTTCATCATGGTCTAGTAACATGACTTCTAGAATAGGATTACCGTACCACACTGGTGCGGATCTTACTCTGGAAGACCTACGAGGTTTGGTAGCAACTTGATCTGAAGTTTCATGATCATCATCATTAACTTCCTCACTATTTGGTGTAGGAATCATGGAACTGATTCTGTGATGAACTACTTTCCAATAAGGGAGAAGGTACAATTACCTCATCAAGTTCTACTTTCCTCCCACTCACTTCTTTCGAGAGAAACTTCTTCTCTAGAAAGGATCCATCTTAGCAACGAAAAACTTGCCTGCGGATCTGTGATAGAAGGTGTACCCAACATTTTCTTTTGGGTAATCTATGAAGACGCACTTCTCCGATTTGGGTTCGAGCTTTATCAGGTGAAAACTTTTTCACATAAGCATCACAACTCCAAACTTTTAAGAAACGACAGCTTAGGTTTACTGTTAAACCATAGTTCATACGGTGTCATCTCAACGGATTTAGATGGTGCCCTATTAAACGTGAATGCAGCTGTCTCTAATGCATAACCCCAAAACGATAGTGGTAAATCGGTAAGATACATCATAGATCGCACCATATCCAATAAAGTGCGGTTACGATGTTCGGACACACCATTATGCTGTGGTGTTCCAGGTGGCGTGAGTTGCGAAACTATTTCACATTGTTTCAAATGAAGACCAAACTCGTAACTCAAATATTTATCTCCACGATCAGATCGCAGAAACTTCATTTTCTTGTTACGATGATTTTCCACTTCACTCTGAAATTCTTTGAACTTTTCAATTATTTCAGACTTATGTTTTCATCAAGTAGATATACCCATATCTGCTCAAATCATCTTGTGAAGGTCAGAAAATAACGATACTTGCCACGAGCGTCAACACTCATTGGATCGCATACATCGGTATGTATTATTTCCAATAAGTCAGTAGCTTGTTCCATTGTTCCGGAGAACGGAGTTTTAGTCATCTTGCCCAAACGGCACGGTTTGCAAGCATCAAATGATTCATAACCAAGTGATTCCGAAAGTCCATCCGCATGGAGTTTCTTCATGCGTTTTACACCAATATGACCTAAACGGCAGGGCCACATATAAGTTGCACTATCATTATTAACTTTGCATCTTTTGGCATCAATATTATGAATATGCGTATCACTACGATCGAGATCCAATGAACCATTTTCATTGAGTGTGTAACCATATAAGGTTTTATTCATGTAAACAGAACAACAATTTATTCTCTTAAATGAATAACCGTATTGCAATAAACATGATCAAATCATATTTATGCTCAACACCAAATAACACTTATTTAGGTTCCACACTAATCCCGAAAGTATAGGGAGTGTGCGATGATGATCATATCAATCTTGGAACTACTTCCAACACTCATCGTCACCTCCCCTTCAACTAGTCTCTGTTTATTCTGTAACTCCTGTTTCGAGTTACTAATCTTAGCAACCGAACGAGTATCAAATACTCAGGGGCTACTATAAACACTAGTAAGGCACACGTCAATAACCTGTATATCAAATATAACCTTGTTCACTTTGCCATCCTTCTTATCCACCAAATATCCAGGGGTAGTTCTGTTTCCAGTGACCAGTTCCATTGCAGCAAAAGTACTCAGTCTCAGGCTTAGGTCTAGACTTGGGCTTCTTCACTCGAGCAGCAACTTGCTTGCCGTTCCTTTTTGAAGTTCCCCTTCTTCCCTTTGCCATTTTCCTTGAGACTAGTGGTCTTGTCAACCATCAACACTTGATGTTTTTTCTTGATTTCTACCTTCGCCGATTTTAGCATTGCGAAGAGCTCGAGAATCCTTTTCGTCATCCCTTGCATACTATAGTTCATCACGAAGTTCTACTAACTTAGTGATGGTGACTAGAGAATTCTGTCAATCACTATCTTATCTGGAAGATTAACTCCCACTTGATTCAAGCGATTGAAGTACTCAGACAATCTGAGCACATGCTCACTAGTTGAGCGATTCTCCTCCATCTTTTAGCTATAGAACTTGTTGGAGACTTCATTTCTCTCAACTCGGTATTTGCTTGAAATATTAACTTCAATTCCTGGAACATCTCATATGGTCCATGACGCTCAAAACGTCTTTGAAGTCCCGATTCTAAGCCGTTAAGCATGGTGCACTAAACTATCAAGTAGTCATCATATTGAGCTAGCCAAACGCTCATAACGCGTCAGATTCGCTCATATTGAACTAGCCAAACGCTCATAACGCCGCGATCTGCTCCTGCAATAGGTCTGTCACCTAGCGGTGCATTAAGGACATAATTCTTCTGCGCAGCAATGAGGATAAACCTCAGATCACGGATCCAATCCGCATCATTGCTACTAACATCTTTCAATACAATATTCTCTAGGAACACATATAAAAACATAGGGAAGCAACAACGCGAGCTTTTGATCTACAACATAATTTGCAAAATACTACCAGGACTAAGTTCATGATAAATTAAAGTTCAATTAATCATATTACTTAAGAACTCCCACTTAGATAGACATCTCTCTAGTCATCTAAGTGATTACGTGATCCAAATCAACTAAACCATGTCCGATCATCACGTGAGATGGCGTAGTTTCAATGGTGAACATCACTATGTTGATCATATCTACTATATGATTCACGCCGACCTTTCGGTCTCTGGTGTTCCGAGGCCATATCTGTTATATGCAAGGCTCGTCAAGTTTAACCTGAGTATTCGCGTGCGCAACTGTTTTGCACCCGTTGTATTTGAACGTAGAGCCTATCACACCCGATCATCACGTGGTGTCTCAGCACGAAGAACTTTCATAACGGTGCATACTCGGGAGAACACTTCTTGATAATTTTAGTGAGAGATCATCTTATAATGCTACCGTCAATCAAAGCAAGATAAGATGCATAAAGGATAAACATCACATGCAATCAATATAAGTGATATGATATGGTCATCATCATCTTGTGCTTGTGATCTCCATCGCCAAGCACCGCCATGATCACCATCGCCACCGCGCGCGACACCTTGATCTCCATCGTAGCATCGTTGTCGTCTCGCCAACTATTGCTTCTACGACTATCGCTACTGCTTAGTGATAAAGTAAAGCAATTACATGGCTTTTGCATTTCATACAATAAAGCGACAACCATATGGCTCCTGCCAGTTGCCGATAACTCGGTTACAAAACATGATCATCTCATACAATAAAATATAGCATCACGTCTTGACCATATCACATCACAACATGCCCTGCAAAAACAAGTTAGACGTCCTCTACTTTGTTGTTGCAAGTTTTACGTGGCTGCTACGGGCTGAGCAAGAACCGTTCTTACCTACGCATCAAAACCACAACGATAGTTTGTCAAATAGACTCCGTTTTAACCTTCTCAAGGACCGGGCGTAGTCATACTCGGTTCAACTAAAGTGAGAGAGACAGACACCCGCCGGTCACCTTTAAGCAACGAGTGCTCGGAGCGGTGAAACCAGTCTCGCGTAAGCGTACGCGTAATGTCGGTCCGGGCCGCTTCATCTCACAATACCGCTGAACCAAAGTATGACATGCTGGTAGGCAGTATGACTTGTATCGCCCACAACTCACTTGTGTTCTACTCGTGCATATGACATCAACGCATAAAACCAGGCTCGGATGCCACTGTTGGGGAACGTAGTAATTTCAAAAATTTTCCTACGATCACGCAAGACCATGGTGATGGCATAGCAACGAGAGGGAGAGTGTCCGCCCACGCACCCTGAGACCGAAAGCGGAAGCGTTATGACAACGCTGTTGATGTAGTCGACGTCTCCACGATCCGACCGATCCAAGCACCGAACGACGGCACCTCCGAGTTCGCACACGCTCAGCTCGATGACGATCCCGGACTCGATCCAGCAAAGTGTCGGGATGAGTTCCGTCAAGACGACGGCGTGGGACGATGTTGATGCTCCACCGACGCAGAGCTTCGCCTAAGCTCCGCGACGATATGACTTCTCCGGCGCAGGGCTTCGCCTACGCCCGCGACGATATGACCGAAGTGGAATATGGTGGAAGGGGCACCGCACACGGCTAAGGAACGATCCGTAGATCAACTTGTGTGCCTGGGGTGCCCCTGCCCCAGATATAAAGGAGCCAAGGGGAGGTGGCGGCCCTAGGGGAGGCGCGCAAGGAGGAGTCCTACTCCCACCGGAGTAGGACTCCCCCTCTCCTAGTTGGACTAGGATTGGAGGAGGGGAAGAGGAAGGCGCCGCCCCTTCCTTGTCCTATTCGGACTAGAGGGGGGGGGCGCAGCCCACCTTGGCCTGCCCTTCCTCTTCTCCCATGGCCCATTAAGGCCCATAGACTTCCCGGGGTTCCGTAACCTCCGGCACTCGTAAATCCCGATTTCACCCGGAACACTTCCGATGTCCAAATGTAGGCTTCAATATATCAATCTTTATGTCTCGACCATTTCGAGACTCCTCGTCATGTCCGTGATCACATCCGGGACTCGAACAACCTTCGTGCATCAATACTTATAAACTCATTATGAACTGTCATCAAACGTTAAGCGTGCGGACCCTACGGGTTCGAGAACTATGTAGACATGACCTAGAACCATTCTCGGTCAATAACCAATAGCGGAACCTGGATGCCCATATTGGTTCCTACATATTCTCGAAGATCTTTATCGGTCAAACCGCATAACGACATACGTTGTTCCTTTGTCATCGGTATGTTACTTACCCGAGATTCGATCGTCGGTATCCAATACCTAGTTCAATCTGCGTTACGGTAAGTCTCTTTACTCGTTCCGTAATACATCATCTCACAACTAACTCATTAGTTGTAATGCTTGCAAGGCTTAAGTGATGTGTATCACCGAGAAGGCCTAGAGATACCTCTCCGACAATCGGAGTGACAAAACCTAATCTCAAATACGCCAACCCAACAAGTACCTTTGGAGACACCTGTAGTACTCCTTTATAATCACCCGATTACGTTGTGACGTTTGGTAGTACCAAAGTGTTCCTCCGTAAACGGAGTTGCATAATCTCATAGTTATAGGAACATGTATGGGTCATGAAGAAAGCATTAACATACTAAACGATCAAGTGTTAAGCTAACGGAATGGGTCATGTCAATCAGATCATTCAACTAATGATGTGACCTTGTTAATCAAATAACAACTCCTTGTTCATGGTTAAGAAACATAACCATCTTTGATTAACAAGCTAGTCAAGTAGAGGCATACTAGTGACACTCTGTTTGTCTATGTATTCACACATGTATTATGTTTCCGGTTAATACAATTCTAGCATGAATAATAAACATTTATCATGAAATAAGGAAATAAATAATAACTTTATTATTGCCTCTAGGGCATATTTCCTTCAGCCCCCCCCCCCCCCCGATCCGGTTTTTGCTTTAATAACAGATCCGGTTTTTCGTTCGTTGTTCGGTATTTTTTCAAAAACCCTAGACGGTTTATTTTTTTTCGGTTTTATTTAATTAGTGAACGTTCACCGACCCGTTCGTTTCGATGAACGCGTTCGTCGATTAGTTTCTGTTAACGAACGTCCGTCGTTTTAACTGTTCGTCGTTTTTCTTTTAATCGGATTTAATCCGTTATTTTCCGATTTCGATTTCCGATTCAATTTTCAAATCTGTTAATTTTCTTGCTCGTTTATCGGAATCAGGTGATTCAAGCGCCTGGAGTTTCGTTACGAAACCGCCGTTCCGACTAACCTGCTTAAACGAGCTTTTGCTACTGTAAAATTTTGACCTAGTTTCAAATTGCTAAAACCGAGTCGTTCTCTCTTGACTTTCGACTTTCGATGTTTTATTTGATTTGATTCTTTTGCAACCAGGGTTCTTAAGTTGAACTCTCTGGTTAGATCTTTTATTCGAGATTTCCCTGTGCATTAGATGAGTACTTATTGTATGCTTGTTGTTTGTCTGCGTTAGATCACCCGGAGTGCGCCGCTTGTTACTTCGAATCTCTAGGTCTCGCGGATCATCAGCAAGGCAAGTAACACTTGATCATACCTTTTCTACTACCCAGTTTTTATGCATTAGCCCTATATCCTCAAAACACTTGCATGTTTAGGATCAACATAAATTGTGGGATGGGAAGTAGATTGAGGTAGTACCCATTACCTGTTTTACTTATGAAACCTTGGGAGTTACTTCTACGTTTGCTTATTATGCCATGCTATGCTAGTAGACGTGGATTGGGTGAGTGAATATCCATGACAGATGTGAGATTGTTAATTAATGGTTTATCTAAGGTGGCAACCTAAACACACATCCTGGGTGGATTGAGGCACCTGGTTTCTATCAGACTTGCCTGTATTTCTTTGGACCGCCACCTGTGCTCTAAGGGATCATAAGATTATTCCAACTGAAACTTCCGTGTGCAGCCACAAGCCAATTATGGGCTCGCATAGTTGAGTAAGTTGTGCGAACTTACGGGTAGGCTAGCTGATGTAGGGGATGTAGGTTGGTACGGTCTACCCACATGTAAGGTGCTAGTGCTTCTGAAAGACTGTGTCTCGGTCATCCGTCTCTCAAACACCATGTAGTGCGAGAACCAAACGGAGGCGATCGAGTCTTGTGGGGAAAGTGCGCAAACCTCTGCAGAGTGTATAAACTAATCATGATTAGCCGTGTCCCCGGTTATGGACGTTTGGAGTATCTAGTACTTGAATATCATGTGAATCTCAACATGTTACTTCTAATAAATGTTATTGGGTTTTGATGAGTACTTTTTAATTGGGATTGAGGATGCTGTCAACCATTCTCAATGTTTAACAACCACCATGATAGTTAAATAAAATTATTCCTTTGTTGTAGGGAAAAACTAGCTTTATGCAAAAATGTAACCATAGAGCTTTACCACCAGCCATATATGCATGTAGTATAGGCTTATTCCTTCATTGCTCTCTATGTGTTACATTGCCAGCATATTCCATGTGCTGACCCGTTTTCGGGCTGCAACTTTCATGTTGCAGACTTTTCAGACGACGAGTAAGGTGTTAGGTCGTGGTTATATACTCAGTGATGCCGATGGAGTTGATGGAATCACTTATCTTCCAAGCCTTCCGCTGTTATTATTAGATGACCTTAAGCCATATTATTGTAATAAGTTCCCTTGTGGACAACGATGTAATAAGTGTGTGATTGCTACTCTGCTATAAATCCTTCAAAGTACTGTGTGGTGTCAAGACATTCGATCCAGGATGACATCGAGCACGAGACTTGATCGATTCAGGTCTGGTCGCTACAGAGATGGTATCAGAGCACACGCTGACTGTAGGACACGACCACTAAGTTAAAGCCATAGATCACTACTCTCTTCCCATTTTCTAACTCCTCATCTTTTCTACTCTTTAGGATGACGGACGCGAAGATCAAGTACACCCAACCAGAAGAAGGCACACCTTTTGGATTTCACTTGAAGGAAGTCACCAAGTAACTGAACATTGGACTACCAAGCTTCACCGGAACTTTCAACGCCACTCTGCCTGAAGAGGAGCGCTGGAAGATTCAAGCTCATGTTCCAGGAAGGACATTCGCCCCAATCACCAAGCCTATAGATAGTGTTTTCAGTGCACCAACTTGGAGTCTGGGAAAGAGCATGGCAGCTCACATCACCATGGGACGCATTGGAGAAGTTTATCAAGATGACCTCAAGGACACTATCTACCAGATTTGCGGACGCCGAGACGAACAATGGGACATAGTCAGCACCAAGAAGGATAGATCCATTGCAGCTTTCATCCAGGAGTTAAACCAGCACATTCGACGCCAGGAAAACCAGATGTGCAATGATATGTTGGAGTTGCAGAATGCAAAGGGAAGGATCATCGAACTTGAAGAAGAACTAAAGACAACACGCAAGGACTACATGGACGAGATCGTAGCTCTAGCTAGACACAATAACGATCTTAAGTACGAGATCGAAGAACTCAAGAAGAAGTTGGCGCTCAGGAATGAAGACCAGTATGTCGGTTGCCCAAGCGACTACATCAACATCGACGACACCGATTCAGATCCAAGTGAACCCGACTTTGAAGACGAAGCTGGAACAGACATCATGGAGTCTTCCACCGGTTCAAATTAATAGAAGTCCCCCACATATTAGTAGTATTCCCTCCCTGTAAACATTATAGTACACGCACTTTTGCGATAGTTAGATCGTTGTAAGCCTTTTGTTTGATTGAATGAAGTGATTTTGTGTGTTTTTGCTCATGTGCATTTGGGTAGTGATTCCCCTTAGACCTCAATCTATTCTTAATTTCTCATCTTTTCTAAAACCATCAGATGCCTCCGAGACGCGACCCCGGGTTCGTTTTCCCGCCAGAGATCACCCAATTGATTCAGCAGCAGTAACACCCCGATTCAAACATTGGTGCGTAACCAGGCAACAAGAACAACAACAACAACCCACCACCACCACCACTGCGGATCACCCGACTCGCTTCCTTAGACTAAATCCGCGGTGTATTCCAAAGAGCACCGAGCCGATTGTAGCAGATGATTGGCTCCGCAGATAGGAAGGAGTTGACCACCGCAGGATGCAGATGGAGAAAGGGTGAAGTTTGCAGCACATCAGCTTGAAGGACCCGCAGCAGCATGGTGGGAGAATTTTACAGCCACTTACCCCGTAGACACTGTCACATGGGATCAGTTTCAGCAATCTTTTCGCACTGCCCATGTTTCAGCAGGAGCCATGGCCATGAAGAAGCGTGAGTTTCGCAACTTACGCCAAGGAGGAAGGACTGTTGGCAAGATGTGGACGATTTCAGAAGTTAGCACGTTATGCCCCGGATGACGTTGCTACTGCACGCTGCTAAACGGAGAAGTTTCTAGAAGGACTGAATGATGAGTTCAGATGCCGTTGATGGTAGCAAGTTTCAACAACTACCAGGAGTTGGTAGACCGAGCCCTCATGATTGAAGGAAGCAGCAGACAGAATTGAGAACTGCAAGCGGAAGTATGGACAGGAAAGTATAACTCGAGCTCACAGAAGCCTCGTTATGCCCCTAAATCAGGAATTCAGTTTCAGCATACCCATGGAGGAGGTAATTCGCATAACCATAATGGCACTAAGAATGGGAACGGAAATGGAGGAAGCAATGGACAGAACCGCACCAACCCGTCAACACCATCCAAGGTAGACCTGAGTCACATTACTTTCTTTAAGTGCCGCAAGACTGGGCATTATGCAAATGACTGTCCAGAAGGCCAGAATGGAAATGGCAATGGAAGCTCTGGAAAGAAGCCTAACCCTTTCAACAGGGGACGGGTGAACCACATTGATGTGGAGGAGGTTGAAGATCAGCCCGATGCAAGAATCGGTAAGTTTTGGTTAAGTCATTTACCGCAGCTTGTTCTTTTCGATCTTTGGTGCATCGCATTCATACATATCAAGGGATTTGTGGATAAGTACAAATTACCGACCCAAGCCCTTAGGTCACCCATGCTAGTAACCTCACCGGAGCAGAATACATGGCTAGTAAATGGTGTGATCGATCGCCATTACGGATTGGACACTATGTTTTCCCTCGCACCTAATAGTTCGGAATCCCAAGGATTGGATGTGATATTAGGTATGGATTGGTTATCAAAGTATGGAGGAACATAGATTGCACCACAAAGTCAATTTTGCTCACCACACCGGAAGGAAGAAGGATCAAGTATGTATCACGGCATGAGCGAGGAGAACGCAAGTAAATTGCTTATCGAGAGTGGTGCGGGAAGAAGTACTAGTGGTGAAGGATTTTCTGATGTATTTCGGAAGAATTGCCAGAATGCCACCGGATAGAGACATTGAGTTTTTATCGAGCTGTTGCGTGAACAGGCCCGATATCGAAGCGACCGCATGTGATGCCCGCACAGGATTTGGCGGAAATCAAGAAGCAGATTAAGGAACTATTGGATAAAGGTTTTATTCGCCCAAGTTCTTCACCTTGGGGATCACCCGCATCGTTAGTGGAGAAGAAGGATGGATCGTTAAGAATGGTTGTTGATTATCGTGGATTGAATGAAGTAACAATCAAGAACAAGTACCCACTACCTATGATAAATGATCTGTTTGATCGTTTGCAAGGAGCTAAGGTGTTTTCCAAGATTGATTTACGATCAGGGTACCATCAGTTGAAGATTCGGGAGCAGGATATACCCAAGACAGCGTTTACCATGAGATATGGACTGTATGAGTATACCGTTATGTCATTTGGACTGACTAACGCACCAGCCTATTTCATGAACCTGATGAACAAAGTGTTTATGGAGTTTTTGGATAAGTTCGTCGTGGTGTTCATTGATGATATTTTGATTTTCTCGAAGAATGAAGAAGAACATAAGGAACATTTGAGATTGGTTTTGGAGAAACTGAGGGAACACCAGTTGTATGCCAAGTTCAGCAAGTGTGAGTTTTGGCTAAAGGAAGTTGGATTTCTCGGACATGTTATATCCGGAGAAGGAATAGCAGTTGACCCCACAAAGGTTGAAACCAGAAACCAAATGGGAAGCACCAACGACAGTTGGAGAGATTCGAGTTTCCTTGGACTCGCAGGATACTACCAAGATTCATTGAGAATTTCTCAAGGATTGCCAAGCCTATGACAGAATTGTTGAAGAAGGATAACAAATTCATATGGACCGAGGACTGTGAGGCAAGTTTTCAGGAGTTGAAGAAAAGATTGGTTACCTCACCAGTTTAAATATTGCGGATCGACTAAGGATTATGAGGTGTATTGCACGCTTCACGCCGAGGACTTGGAGCAGTGCTTATGCAGGAAGGAAGAGTTGTTTCAGATGCTTCACGACAACTTAAGCCCCATGAGTTAAATTATGCCACACATGATTTGGAGTTAGCAGCCACAGTGCATGCCTTGAAGACATGGAGACATTTTCTCATTGGAAATCATTGTGAAGTGTACACGGATCACAAGAGTTTGAAGTACATCTTCACACAGAAGGAATTGAATCTCAGACAAAGGAGATGGTTAGAGCTTATCAAGGATTATGATATGAGATTGCATTATCACCCCGGAAAGGCTAATGTCGTAGCAGACGCATTGAGCCGTAAGAGCCACGTCAATACCCTAACGATGGGAGGAATACCCAATGAGTTAGCCAAGGACCTTCGAGAGCTATGTTTGGAAATAGTTCCGACAGGCTATGTGGCAGCATTGGAGATTTAGTCAACACTAATGGACAAAATCAGAGAAGCCCAAAAGGCAGATAAGGAAGTTAACTCTATAAAGGAGAAAATGAGCAAGGGAAAAACAAAAGGATTTCGTGAGGATGAGCACAATACCCTATGGTTTGAAGACCGTGTTTATGTCCCAATAACCCAGAGATCAGGAAGTTGATTTTGCAAGAAGCTCATGATTCACCCTATTCGATTCACCCAGGAAATACCAAGATGTATTTGGATTTGAAGAATACTTTCTGGTGGACCGGAATGAAGAAGGATATTGCGGAGTATGTAGCAGTTTGCGATGTATGTCAGAAAGTAAAGGCAGAGCATCAGAAGCCAGCAGGATTGTTACAACCATTGCCGATACCCGAATGGAAGTGGGATAAACTAGGCATGGATTTCATCACAGGTTTGCCAAAGACCCGTTCAGGATATGACTCGATTTGGGTTATAGTCGACCGCTTGACGAAGGTAGCTCATTTTATTCCAGTCAAGACTACCTATAGCAGTGCTAAGTTGGCAAAGATATACATGACCAGAATTGTGTGTTTACACGGAGTTCCAAGGAGCATCGTATCAGATAGAGGAACCCAATTTACCTCAAAGTTTTGGAACCAGTTGCACAAAACATTGGGAACCAGACTGGAATTCAAGACAGCCTTCCACCCATGCACCGATGGATGGTCGAGAGAGTCAATCAGATTTTGGAGGATATCTTGCCGAGAGCTTGTGCACTAGATTATGGATCTAGTTGGGATGATAATTTGCCGTATGCAGAATTTTCTTATAACAACAGTTACCAAACCAGCTTGAAGATGGCACCTTCGAGGCTCAGATGGAAGAAGATGCAGGACACCATTGTCATGGGACTAAACCGAGATCGCCAATTGTTTGGACCAGATTTGATTAAGGAGTCTGAGCGAGAAGGTTAAATTGATTCGAGATAGGCTCAAGGTAGCCCAGTCCGCATGAAGAGCTATGCAGATTCAAAGCGCAAGGCGATTGAATATGAAGTTGGAGACAGAGTATATCTTAGAGTATCCCCGCTTCGAGGAGTTAAGCGTTTTGGAGTTAAAGGAAAGTTAGCACCACGTTTCGTTGGACCGTATAAGATTTTGCAACGCATGGGAGAAGTTGCTTATAAGCTGGAATTGCCAGAAGGACTGTCAGGAGTTCATGATGTATTCCATGTTTCTCAGTTGAAGAAATGTCACCCCGAGATAGCAGAGATACCGTTAAGAGACACAGCCACTGGAAGCAATTCAGTTGAAGGATGATTTAACATATGAGGAAAAACTGGTTAAGATTCTCGATTATGCCAGCAGAGTTACTCGCAGCAAGGTTATCAAGTTTTGCAAGGTTCAAAGGAGCCACCACATCAAGATGAAGCCACTGGGAAAGAGAGGGAGTTTTGCTCAAGGACCACCTCACCTATTTTCTAGTTAACCCGAATCTCGAGGGCTAGATTCATCTTAAGAGGTAGGTTTGTAACATCCCAAATTTTCAATTTGGAATGTTATACATTAGGTCATCATGCATATCATATTTTCTCGCATTTTTCCGATCCTAGAAAATTTCACGCAACTCAAGGACCCTTGAGAGAGTTGAGATTTCATTATTTTCATATTTGGGATTTCTCAAATTTTGAAAATAGGATCATTTGGATTTATTTAATTATCTTCATAAGTTTTTCCGATAAAAAATTAAGAGAGGGAATAATATGACTTTCCCACCATTTAGGAAAAATGAAGATTTAATGAATAAATCAAATTTTGGTTTTCAAAGTTTATTTGCTTTAGGAAAAAATGAGTATTTTAAAATATGCATTTTGCCCGTTTTAAAGTTCATTTTGTTCGACTCATTTTTAGGAGTCGGGAAAATTAATTTTATTTAATTTGGAGTTTGTTTGGTTTTATTTTTAATTCATTTCGTTTTGTTTAAAAAAACGCGCGCTTCGCTTCGGGCCAAGGGCCCAGCCCACCGCCATGCCCAGCTCCCTCCCCTCGCGCTCCCGCCTCGGGAGACCGCGTCGCCGCCGCCTCCCGAGTCCGGCTCGGACCCGCCGACCGCCGCCGTTGCCCCCTCCCAAGGCACGGAGCCCCCCCCTCCTATTTATACCGTCGCCCCCGATCCGGTTTTGCTTTAAAACCGATCCGGTTTTTCGTTCGTAGTTCGGTTTTTTTTTCAAAAACCCTAGACGGTTTTTTTTTCGGTTTTATTTAATTACTGAACGTTCACCGACCCGTTCGTTTCGATGAACGCGTTTGTCGGTTAGTTTCTGTTAACGAACATCCGTCGTTTTAACTGTTCGTCGTTTTTCTTTTAATCGGATTTAATCCGTTATTTTCCGATTTCGATTTCCGATTCAATTTTCAAATCTGTTTATTTTCTCGCTCGTTTATCGAAATCAGGTGATTCAAGCGCCTGGAGTTTCGTTACGAAACCGCCGTTCCGACTAACCTACTTAAACAAGCTTTTGCTACTGTAAAATTTTGACCTAGTTTCAAATTGCTAAAACGGAGTCGTTCTCTCTTGACTTTCGACTTTCGATGTTTTATTTGATTTGATTCTTTTGCAACCAGGGTTCTTAAGTTGAACTCTCTGGTTAGATCTTTTATTCGAGATTTCCCTGTGCATTAGATGAGTACTTATTGTATGCTTGTTGTTTGTCTGCGTTAGATCACCGGAGTGCGCCGCTTGTTACTTGAATCTCTAGGTCTCATGGATCATCAGCAAGGCAAGTAACACTTGATCATACCTTTTCTACTACCCAGTTTTTATGCATTAGCCCTATATCCTCAAAACACTTGCATGTTTAGGATCAACATAAATTGTGGGATGGGAAGTAGATTGAGGTAGTACCCATTACTGTTTTACTTATGAAACCTTGGGAGTTACTTCTACGCTTGCTTATTATGCCATGCTATGCTAGTAGACGTGGATTGGGTGAGTGAATATCCATGACAGATGTGAGATTGTTAATTAATGGTTTATCTAAGGTGGCAACCTAAACACACATCTGGGTGGATTGAGGCACCTGGTTTCTATCAGGACTTGCCTGTATTTCTTCGGACCGCCACCTGTGCTCTAAGGGATCATAAGATTATTCAAACTAGAAACTTCCGTGTGCAGCCACAAGCCAATTATGGGCTCGCATAGTTGAGTAAGTTGTGCGAACTCTTACGGGTAGGCTAGCTGATGTAGGGGATGTAGGTTGGTACGGTCTACCCACATGTAAGGTGCTAGTGCTTCGAAAGACTGTGTCTCGGTCATCCGCTCTCAAACACCATGTAAAACGAGAACCAAACGGAGGCGATCGAGTCTTGTGGGGAAAGTCGCAAACCTCTGCAGAGTGTATAAACTAATCATGATTAGCCGTGTCCCCGGTTATGGACGTTTTGAGTATCTAGTACTTGAATATCATGTGAATCTCAACATGTTACTTCTAATAAATGTTATTGGGTTTTGATGAGTACTTTTAATTGGGATTGAGGATGCTGTCAACCATTCTCAATGTTTAACAACCACCATGATAGTTAAATAAAATTATTCCTTTGTTGTAGGGAAAAACTAGCTTTATGCAAAAATGTAACCATAGAGCTTTACCACCAGCCATATATGCATGTAGTATAGGCTTATTCCTTCATTGCTCTCTATGTGTTACATTGCCAGCATATTCCATGTGCTGACCCGTTTTCGGGCTGCAACTTTCATGTTGCAGACTTTTTGAACGACAGTAAGGTGTTAGGTCGTGGTTCTATACTCAGTGATGCCGATGGAGTTGATGGACTCACTTATCTTCCAAGCCTTCCGCTGTTATTATTAGATGGCCTTAAGCCATATTATTGTAATAATTTCCCTTGTGGACAACGATGTAATAAGTGTGTGATTGCTACTCTGCTATAAATCCTTCGAAGTACTGTGTGGTGTTAGCATTACTGATCCAGGGATGACACTGAGCACAGAGACTTGATCCATTCGGGTCTGGTCGCTACAAAGAGATCAAGTGCTTGAAGCTTGCCGCCCATTGTGGTGACAATGGACTTGTGAAGATGAGCCGAAGAGTGGCTCACCCATAGTGGACTATGGGGGAGCAATCATCTAGTCTTCATCGAGCCAACGCAATCAAGAAAGGTGGTCCAACTTCAGGGAGTCAAGATCGTCATCATCTAGCTCAAGTGGACCATGTGCAAGGCAAAGGTTTTCCCTTGATAGGTTTTATATTTTACCGGTCTCATGGTGGTAGTTGGGAGACCGTGTTATAGGATCGTTTGCCGTACTATCAAGGGGGGCTCTCAAGTTGGTAGCTTGATCGTATCGTTAGTAGAAAGCTCAAACCAATGCATCCTTGCATCATGTTTCTTGGTTATTGTTTGGTTCTCTTTGTGAGTCTTAGAGCTTATGGTCATCTTGATGACAAGCTTGAGTTCATCGAAAACGGAGTTCGCATGCGTCTTCTATGATGTTTTCGGTGTTGGAGGTTTTACCGGTCTTATCCGAGGAAGGGTTCTCACCATTTTCTTATGGTCCTTTTATAATTTGCTTCTTATTGATATTTCTTTAAAGATTGTGTTAGCCATTGTCTCTAGCTTCCCAACAAACTTGGTTTCATCAAATTCGGAGTCCGTTTGCAAAAGTTGTGGCAGTTTTGGTGTTCTGAAAAGGCTGCAGCGGTACTACCGCGAATTGGAGCGGATGTAATTTTTTACTACCGCTCCAGAGCGGTACTACCGCGGCTCCTACAGCGGTAGTACCGGTCCGGACCAAAAACTCGTCCCAAGTCCTGCGGTGGTATGCCCGGATGTAATTTTTTAGTACCGCTCGCAAGCAGTAGGACCGCTAATCTTAGCAGTAGTATTGCTACCCCTAGCGGTAGTACCGTGAGGTCAAGCGGTACTACCGCTCCGACGGTTCTTTTGGCTTTTTTGCCTCCTCGGTGTTTTGTTTCAAAGGGCTACTACCGCCCTAGCGGTAGTACCGCTCGCTGCGGGCTGTGAGCATAACGGTTGGATTTTTCCTCACCTATAAAAGGGGGTCTTCTTCCCCAATGAACCTTATCCTTTGAGCTCGTGTTCTTCCGCCATTTTTGACCTTCTTCGAGCTTGCTAACTCTCAATCCCTCCAATGATTCTTGCTAGTTCTTGAGGGAAAAGAGAGAGGAGATCTAGATCCACGTTTCCACCAATCACTTTCTCCTCTAAGTGAGGGGAACCCCTTGAATCTAGATCTTGGAGTTCTTGGTGTTCTCCTTCTTGTTCTTCCTCTCATCTTCCTCCCTAGCATTAGTTGCTTCGGTGGGATTTGAGAGAGAAGGACTTGGGCACTCCGTGTTCCCTTGCCATTGCATTTGGTGCATCGGATTGAGTTCTCCACGTGATACGTGGAAGTTACAAGTTGAGAAGCTTATTAGTCTTGGGTGCTTGGTGCCCTTGAGTTTGTTACTCTTGGGTGTTTTGGACACCCTAGAGCTTGTTCCTCTTGGTTGCCTTGGCGCCCTAGACGATTGGTGTTGTTCGGAGCTCAATCATTGTGGTGTAAAGCTCCGGGCAAGCATCGGGGTTTTTAATTAGGTTGTGGAGATCGCCCCGAGCAATTTGACGGGTACCGGTGACCGCCCCCAAGGGTTGCCAAGTGTACGGGTTCGGTGACCGCCCCCAAGGGTCGCCATTTGTACGGGTTCGGTGACCGCCCTCAAGGGTCCCTTAGTGAAATCACGGCATCTTGCATTGTGCGAGGGCATGAGGAGATTACGGTGGCCCTAGTGGCTTCTTGGGGAGCATTGTGCCTCCACACCTCTTCAAACGGAGATTAGCATCCGCAAGGGTGTGAACTTCGGGATACATCGTCGTCTCCGCGTGCCTCGGTTATCTCTTACCCGTGCTCTTTACTTATGCACTATACTTTGTGATAGCCATATTGTTTCTTGTCATATATCTTGCTATCACCTAGTAGTTTATCTTGCTTAGCATAAGTTGTTGGTGCACATAGGTGAGCCTAGTTGTTGTAGGTTTTGCTTGACAAATTAACCGCTAGGTTTATTCCGCATTTGTTCAAGCCTAAACCGTAATTATTTTAAAGCGCTTATTCACCCCCCTCTAGGCGACATCCACGATCTTTCAATTGGTATCAGTGCCTCGTCTCTCTTTGTTAGGCTTAACCGCCTAGAGAGTAAAGATGTCGACTAGGGGATTAGGATTCTCTAACACACTTAGTTTCGATGGCGCAAATTTTGATGCTTGGGTAATTCACATGCTTAATCTCTTTAGGGTCATGGACCCAAATTTACAGCGAATTGTAGATATGGGTTTTTCTCCTCCAAAAGATCCCCAAAGATTATCTTTAGAGGATGAGAAAAACTCTTATCTCAATGCTCAAGCTTCTAATGTGCTTTTCGATGCTTTGAGCAATGTAGTTATATTTCAACTCAGGCCGTTCCAGGATGCTCATGAGTTATGGAAAAAGCTTCAAGATAAATATGGTGTGTCCAAGATTTGTGGGGATGATTGTTCTCCCTCCACCTCCGGCCGTGTTGCCTTATCAACTTCTTCTACTTCACCTACATGTGGATTGCCACAAGGTAATTCTAGGGTGAGTAGTGGTGGTCATTGCAATGATGATAGTGTGCTTGTTCTTGGTGATCCTTCATCATTATCTTATTGCAATGGTCTCTCTTTGGACTTTAACACTTCGAGCACCTTACATGTTTCACATGCTTGTGTTGATAGTCCTTGCATATCATGTAGAAATTTCTTGACTAAATCTCATGATGATATGCTTGCTATATCTTGTTGCCATAATAAAAATGCATGTTTTTCCTCGAGTTGTTGTGCTAACAATGTAGAGGAAACCCAACACTCCATGGAACAAGATGTGGTCTTGAATGGTGCTTCAAGGGATCCTATATCATCATCTATTGCATTTTGCCTTATGGCCAAGGTTTCAAAGGTATCTCGCACTTTGAATCCCAATATATCTTGTGATGATATTGATGATGCCAAGAGTGATGATGATGTTGATTATGATGAAGAGAGTGATGATGTTGCCTCCTTAAAAATTAAGGGGGAAATGATTTTTAAAGCTCTTCTTAAGAATAAAATTGCTCGTTCCAACTTCATGGAAATCATGTCTATTGCTATTGAGGGCAAGAAATATATTGATGAGTTGGAATCTCATCTTGAGGAGCATAAGGTCACTTATAGGCAAACAAATCAAGGCAAGCAACTAGCATATGCAAGGAAGTGGAAAGAAACTATAGCAATCTCAACATAACGAGAGGTAATTTAGTAACATGAAAATTTCTATAACTATATTTTCCTCTCTCATAATAATTACATGTAGGATCATAAGAAAATTCAACAATATAGCTGTCATATAAAATATTTTCAACACGATCCACATGCATGCAAAGTTGACACTCTTCCGAAATAGTGGGATTAACATTAACTAAAGTCATGACCTCTCCAAACCCACTTTTATCAAAAATTTCATAAGATTGAATATTCTCCAAATATGTGGGATCTAAAGTTGAAACTCTTCCAAACCCACTTTCAATATTATTGCAAACACTATTATCAATCTTATATTCATCATGGAGCTTAAATAAATTTTCAAGATGATAAGAAGAATCTCCCCAATCATGACTATTGGACATAGAAAAACTAGCATCCCCAAGCTTAGGGTTTTGCATATTATTAGCATAATTTACATCAATAGAATTTATAATAAAATCATTGTAGTCATGCTTTTTATTCAAAGATCTATCATGAATCACTTCATAAAGCACTTCATCACAATTTTCAGATTTACGGATTTCAGGCAAAACCTTATAAAGATAATCTAGTGCATCCAAAGCACTAGGAATTGGTTCATCATAATTGGATCTATTAAAAAGATTGGCAAGCGGATGAGGATCCATAGAAATTAGCTTCTCTGTTTAGGAATAAATACTGAACTATTCCAACCAAACGAGCAAACGAGCCAAGTAAGACATCAAGGCAAACGAAAAGACGAACGGGAAAGAGAGGGTGAATAAAACGGCAAGGGTGAAGTGGGGAGAGGAAAACGAGACGCAAATGAAAAATAATGTAATGCGGGAGATAAGGGATTGTGATAGGTACTTGGTATGTTGACTTTTGCGTAGACCTCCCCGACAACGGCGCCAGAAATTCTTCTTGCTACCTCTTGAGCTTGCGTTGGATTTCCCCAAATAGGAGAGGATAATGCAGCAAAGTAGCATAAGTATTTCCCTCAGTTTTTGAGAACCAAAGTATCAATCTAGTAGGAGGCCACGCACAAGTCCCTCGTACCTACACAAAACAAATAGCTCAACGCAACCAACGCGATTAGGGGTTGTCAATCCCTTCACGGTCACTTACGAGAGTGAGATCTGATAGAGATGAAAGATTAATAATAAAGTGATTTTTGGTATTTTTGGTATAAAGATGCAAAGTAAAATAAAAAGCAAAGTAAAAAAGCAAAGCAATAATAAAGTGATGAAAGATTAATATGATAGGGAATAGACCCGGGGGCCATAGATTTCACTAGTGGCTTCTCTCAAGGGCATAAGTATTTTACGGTGGGTGAACGAATTACTGTTGAGCAATTGACAGAATTGAGCATAGTTATGAGAGTATTTAGGTATGATCATGTATATAGGCATCACGTCCGAGACAAGTAGACCGACTCCTGCCTGCATCTACTACTATTACTCCACTCATCGACCGCTATCCAGCATGCATCTAGAGTATTAAGTTAAGGAAAACAGAGTAACGCCTTAAGCAAGATGACATGATGTAGAGGGATAAATTCATGCAATATGATAAAAACACCATCTTGTTATCCTCGATGGCAACAATACAATACGTGCCTTGCTGCCCCTTCTATCACTGGGAAAGGACACCGCAAGATTGAACCCAAAGCTAAGCACTTTTCTTCGAAACTCTGAAATAGGCAAAAAAACAGCAAATCTGGGCTGGGCCTCCGGTTAATAGGTTAGTCCCAAAAGTAATATAAAAGTGTAAAATAAAGCCCAATATGGTCCAAAACAGTAGATAATATAGCATGGAGCAATCAAAAATTATGGATGCGTTGGAGACGTATCAGGCATCCCCAAGCTTAATTCATGCTCGTCCTCGAGTAGGTAAATGTTAAAAAGATAATTTTTGATGCGGAGTACTACTTGGCATAATTTCAATGTAAATCTTCTTAATTGTGGTATAAATATTCAGATCCGAAAGATTCAAGACAAAAGTTCATATTGACATAAAAATAATAATACTTTAAGCATACTAACTAAGCAATTATGTATTCTCAAAATAACATGGCCAAAGAAAGTTCATCCCTACAAAATAATATAGTTTAGTCATGCTCCATTTTCATCACACAAGAATGCGCTCATCATGCACAACCCCGATGAAAAGCCAAGCAATTGTTTCATACTTTAGTAATCTCAAACTTATAAACCTTCACGCAATACATGAGCGCGAGCCATGGACATAGCACTATGGGTGGAATAGAATATGATGATGGGGGTTATGTGGAGAAGACAAAAAAAGGAGAAAGTCTCACATCGACGAGGCTAATCAATGGGCTATGGAGATGCCCATCGATTGATGTTAATGCAAGGAGTAGGGATTGCAATGCAATGGATGCACTAGAGCTATAAATGTATGAAAGCTCAACAAAATGCAACTAAGTGGGTGTGCATCCAACTTGCTTGCTCATGAAAACCTAGGGCACTTGAGGAGGCCCATTGTTGGAATATACAAGCCAAGTTCTATAATGAAAAATTCCCACTAGTATATGAAAATGACAAAATGTGAGACTCTCTATCATGAAGATTATGGTGCTACTTTGAAGCACAAGTGTGGCAAAGGATAGTAGCATTGTCCTTTCTCTCTTTTTCTCTTTTTTTTTATTTGGGCCTTTTCTCCTTGTTTTTATGGCCTCTTTTTTCCCTTTTTAATTTTTATATATATTCCTCACTTGGGACAATGCTCTAGAAAATGATGATCATCACACTTCTATTTAGTTACAACTCAATGATTACAACTCGATACTAGAACAAGGTATGATTCTATATGAATGCCTTCGGCGGTGTACCCGGATATGCAATAAACCAAGAGTGACATGTATGAAATAATTATGAACGGTGGCTTTGCCACAAATACTATGTCAACTACATGATCATGCTAAGCACTATGACAATGATGAATGTGTCATGATGAATGGAATGGTGGAAAGTTGCATGTCAATATATCTCGGAATGCCTACGGAAATGCCATAATAGGTAGGTATGGTGGCTGTTTTGAGGAAGATATCAGGAGGTTTATGTGTCAAAGAGTGAATCATATCACGGGGTTTGGATGCACCAGCGAAGTTTGCACCAACTCTCAATGTGAGAAAGGGCAATGCACGGTACCGAAGAGGCTAGCAATGATGGAAGGGTGAGAGTGCGTATAATCCATGGACTCAACATTAGTCATAAAGAACTCATATACTTATTGCAAAAATCTACAAGCCATGAAAAACCAAAGCACTACGTGCATGCTCCTAGGGGGATAGATTGGTAGGAAAAGAAAATTGCTCGTCCCCGACCGCCACTCATAAGGAGGACAATCAAAGAACACCTCACGTTTCAAATTTGTTACATAACGTTTACCATACGTGCATGCTACGGGACTTGCAAATATCAACACAATATTTCTCAATTTCACAACTACTCAACTAGCATGACTCTGATATTATTACCTCCATATCTCAAAACAATCATAAAGCATCAAACTTTTCTTAGTATTCAACACACTCATAAGAAACATTTTATTATTCTTGTATACCTAGCATATTAAGATTATTTAAGCAAATTACCATGCTATTTAAGACTCTCAAAATAATCTAAGTGAAGCATGAAAGATCAATAGTTTATATAAAACAAATCGCTCTAAAAGATATAAGTGAAGCACTAGAGCAAAACTATATAGCTCAAAAGATATAGGTGAAGCACATAGAGTATTCTATCAAATTCCAATTCATGTATGGCTCTCTCAAAAGGTGTGTACAGCAAGGATGATTGTGGTAAACTAAAAAGCAAAGACTCAAATCATACAAGACGCTCCAAGCAAAACACATATCATGTGGTAAATAAAAATATAGCTCCAAGTAAAGTTACCGATGGAAGTGGACGAAAGAGGGGATGCCTTCCGGGGGCTGTTGGGGAACGTAGCAGAAATTCAAAATTTTCCTACGTGTCACCAAGATCTATCTATGGAGAAACTAGCAACGAGGGGAAGGAGAGTGCATCTACATACCCTTGTAGATCGCTAAGCGGAAGCGTTCAAGAGAACGGGGTTGAAGGAGTCGTACTCGCCGTGATCCAAATCACCGGAGATCCTAGTGCCGAACGGACGGCACCTCCGCGTTCAACACACGTACAGCCCGGTGACGTCTCCCACGGCTTGATCCAGCAAGGAGAGAGGGAGAGGTTGAGGAAGACTCCGTCCAGCAGCAGCACAATGGCATGGAGGTGATGGAGCTCGTGGTTCTCCGGCAGGGCTTCACCAAGCACTACGGAGGAGGAGGAGGTGTTGGAGCCAAGAGGGAGAGAAACTCATGTGTTGGCAGCTCTCAAGACCCCAACTATATATAGGGGAGAGGGAGGGGCTTGCGCCCCCTCTAGGGTTTCCACCCCAAGGGGTGCGGCAGCCCCAATCCCATCTATGGGTGGCGGCCAAAGGGGGGGAGAGGGGGAAACTTGCCCCCCAAGCTAGGTGGGGCGCCCCCTCCCCAAACCCTAGGCGCCTTGGGCCCTTGTGGGGGGGCGCACCAGCCCACCTGGGGCTGGTCCCCTCCCACACTTGGCCCATGCAGCCCTCCGGGGCTGGTGGCCCCACTTGGTGGACCCCCGGGACCCTCCCGGTGGTCCCGGTACGTTACCGATAAATCCCGAAACTTTTCCGGTGACCAAAACAGGACTTCCCATATATAAATCTTTACCTCCGGACCATACCAGAACTCCTCGTGACGTCCGGGATCTCATCCGGGACTCCGAACAACATTCGTTAACCACATACAAACTTCCTTTATAACCCTAGCGTCATCGAACCTTAAGTGTGTAGACCCTACGGGTTCGGGAATCATGCAGACATGACCGAGACGTTCTCCGATCAATAACCAACAGCGGGATCTGGATACCCATGTTGGCTCCCACATGTTCCACGATGATCTCATCGGATGAACCACGATGTCAAGGACTCAATCGATCCCGTATACAATTCCCTTTGTCTAGCGGTATTGTACTTGCCCGATTCGATCGTCGGTATACCGATACCTTGTTCAATCTCGTTACTGGCAAGTCTCTTTACTCGTTCCGTAACACATCATCTCGTGATCAACCCCTTGGTCACATTGTGCACATAATGATGATGTCCTACCGAGTGGGCCCAGAGATACCTCTCCGTTTGCACGGAGTGACAAATCCCAGTCTCGATTCGTGCCAACCCAACAGACACTTTCGGAGATACCTGTAGTGCACCTTTGTAGCCACCCAGTTACGTTGTGACGTTTGGTACACACAAAGCATTCCTACGGTATCCGGGAGTTGCACAATCTCATGGTCTAAGGAAAAGATACTTGACATTAGAAAAGCTTTAGCATACGAACTACACGATCTTTGTGCTAGGCTTAGGATTGGGTCTTGTCCATCACATCATTCTCCAAATGATGTGATCCGTTATCAACGACATCCAATGTCCATGGTCGAAACCGTAACCATCTATTGATCAACGAGCTAGTCAACTAGAGGCTTACTAGGGACATGGTGTTGTCTATGTATCCACACATGTATCTGAGTTTCCTATCAATACAATTATAGCATGGATAATAAACGATTATCATGAACAAGGAAATATAATAATAACTAATTTATTATTGCCTCTAGGGCATATTTCCTACAGTCTCCCACTTGCACTAGAGTCAATAATCTAGTTCACATCGCCATGTGATTAACACTCACAGGTCACATCACCATGTGACTAACATCCAAAGAGTTCACTAGTGTCACTAAACTAGTTCACATCATCATCTGATTAAGACTCAATGAGTTCTGGGGTTTGATCATGTTTTGCTTGTGAGAGAGGTTTTAGTCAACGGGCCTGCAACATTCAGATCCGTATGTACTTCGCAAATCTCTAGGTCATATTATAAATGCTGCTTCCACGCTCCACTTGGAGCTATTCCAAATGGTTGCTCCACTATACGTATCCGATTTGCTACTCAGAGTCATTCGGGTAGGTGTTAAAGCTTGCATCGACGTAATCCTTTACGCCGAACTCTTTATCACCTCCATAATCGAGAAACATGTCCTTATTTACTCCAAGGACAATTTTGACCGCTGTCCAATGATCCATTCCGGGATCATTCTTGTACCCCTTGACTGACTCATGGCAAGGCACTCATCAGGTGCGGTACACAGCATAGCATACTGTAGAGCCTACGTCTAAGGCATAGGGGACGACCTTCGTCCTTTCTCTCTTTTCTGCCGTGGTCGAGCTTTAACTCTTAACTTCATACCTTACAACTCAGGCAAGAACTCCTTCTTTGACTGATCCATCTTGAACACCTTCAAGATCATGTCAAGGTATATGCTCATTTGAAAGTACCATTAAGCGTTTTTGATCTATCCTCATAGATCTTGATGCTCAATGTTCAATTAGCTTAATCCAGGTTTTCTATTTGAAAAACACCTTTCAAATAACCCTATATGCTTTCCAGAAATTCTACATCATTTCTGATCAACAATATGTCAACAACATATACTAATCAGAAATTCTATAGTGCTCCCACTCACTTCTTTGGAAATACAAGTTTCTCATGAACTTTGTATGAACCCAAAATCTTTGATCATCTCATCAAAGCGCACATTCCAACTCGAGATGCTTACTCCGGTCCTTAGAAGGATCATTTGGAGCCAGCATACCTTTTAGCATCCTTAGGATCGACAAAAACTTTCTGATTGTATCACATACAACCTTTCCTTACGAAGACTGGTAAGGAAACTCGTTTTGACATCCATCTGCCAGATTTCATAAATGCAGCTAATGCTAACATGATTCAGATGGACTTAAGCATCGCTACGGATGAGAAAATCTCATCGTAGTCAACTCCTTGAACTTGTGAAAAACTCTTCGCCACAAGTCGAGCTTCATAGACGGTGACATTACCGTCCACGTCCGTCTTCTTCTTAAAGATCCATTTATCTCAATCGCTTGCCGATCATCGGGCAAGTCCACCAAAGTCCATGCTTTGTTCTGATACATGGATTTCATGGCTTCTAACCATTTGTCGGAATATGAGCCCACCATCGCTTCCCCATAGCTCGTAGGTTCATTCTTGTCTAGCAACATGACCTTCAAGACAGGATTACTGTACCACTCTGAAGTAGTACGCATCCTTGTCACCCTACGAGGTATGGTAGTGACCTGATCCAAAACTTCATGATCACTATCATAAGCTTCTACTTCAATTGGTGTAGGCGCCACAGGAACAACTTCATGTGCCCTGCTACACACTTGTTGAAGTGACGGTTCAATAACCTCATCAAGTCTCCACCATCCTCCCACTCAATTGTTTCGAGAGAAACTTTTCCTCGGGAAAGGACCTAATTCTAGAAACAATCCTTTTGCTTCCGGAATCGAGATCGGAGGTATACCCAACTGTTTTGGGTGTCCTATGAAGATGCATTTTATCCGCTTTGGGTTCGAGCTTATCAACCTGAAACTTTTTCACATAAGCGTCACAACCCCAAACTTTTAAGAAACGACAATTTAGGTTTCTCCAAACCAGAGTTCAAACGGTGTCGTCTCAACGGAATTACGTGGTGCCCTATTAAAGTGAGTGCGGTTGTCTCTAATGCCTAACCCATGAATGGTAATTCGATAAGAGACATCATGGCACGCTCCATATCTAATAGGGTACAACTATGATGTTCGGACACACCATCACACTATGGTGTTCCAGGTGGTATTTATTGTGAAACAATTTCCACAATGTCTTAATTGCGTGCCAAAGCTCGTAACTCAGATACTCATCTCTATGATCATATCATAGACATTTTATCCTCTTGTCATGATGATTTTTAACTTCACTCTGAAATTACTTGTACCATTCAATAATTCAGATTTGTGTTTCATCAAGTAAATATACTCAACATCTAATCGAATCATCTGTGAAGTAAGAACATAACGATATTCACTGCATGCCTCAGCACTCATTGGACTGCACACATCAAAATGTGTTACTTCCAACAAGTTGCTATCTTGTTCCATCTTACTGAAAATGAGGCTTTTCAGTCATCTTGCCCATGTGGTATGATTTGCATATCTCAAGTGATTCAAAATCAAGTGAGTCCAAACGATCCATCTGCATGGAGTTTCTTCATGCGTATACACCAATAGAAATGGTTCGCACGTCTCAAACTTTTCAAAAACGAGTGAGTCCAAAGATCCATCAACATGGAGCTTCTTCATGCGTTTTACACCAGTATGACTTACATGGCAGTGCCACAAGTAAGTGGTACTATCATTACTATCTTATATCTTTTGGCATGAAAATGTGCATCACTACGATCGAGATTCAATAAACCATTCTTTTAGGTGCAAGACCATTGAAGGTTTTATTCAAATAAATAGAGTAACCATTATTCTCCTTAAATGAATAACCGTATTGCGATAGACATCATCCAATCATGTCTATGCTCAACGCAAACAACAAATAACAATTATTTAGGTTTCACACCAATCTCGATGGTACAGGGACCGTGCGATGCTTGATCACATCAACCTTGGAAACACTTCCAACACATATCGTCAGCTCACCTTTAGCTAGTCTCCTTTTAATCCGTAGCTCTTATTTCGAGTTATTAACACTTAGCAACCGAACCGGTATCTAATACCCTGGTGCTACTAGGAGTACTAGTAAAATACACATTAACATAATGTATATCCAATATACTTGTATCGACCATGCCAGCCCTCTCATCTACCAAGTATCTAGGGTAATTCTGCTCGTAGTGTCTGTTCCCCTTATTACAGAAGCACTTAGTCTCGGGTTTGGGTTCAACCTTGGGTTTCTTCACTTAGAGCAGCAGCTGATTTGCCTTTTCATGAAGTATCCCTTCTTGCCCTTGCCCTTCTTGAAACTAGTGGTTTCACCAACCATCAACAATTGATGCTCCTTCTTGATTTCTGCATTCGCGGTGTCGAACATTGCGAATAGTTCAAGGCTCATCATATCTATCCATGATATGTTATAGTTCATCACGAAGCTCTAGCAGCTTGGTGGCAATGACTTTGGAGAAACATCACTATCTCATCTGGAAGATCAACTCCCACTCAATTCAAGTGATTGTTGCACTCAGACAGTCTGAGCACAAGCTCAACGATTGAGCTTTTCTCCCTTAGTTTGCAGGCCAAGAAAATCGTCGGAGGTCTTATACCTCTTGACGTGGGCACGAGCCTGAAATCCCAATTTCGGCCCTCGAAACATCTCATATGTTCCGCGACATTTCAAAAAGGTCTTCGGTGCCTCAATTCTAAACCATTTAACATTACCGAACTATCATGTAGTCATCAAAACGTGTATGTTAGATGTTCACAACATCCACAGAACACGTTCGAGGTCCAGCACACCAAGCGGTGCATCAAGGACATAAGCCTTCTACTGATCGCATAATCGCTACTATCAACTTTCAACTATATTTTCTCTAGGAACATATCTAAAACAGTAGAACTAAAGCGCGAGCTATGACATAATTTGCAAAGGGTCTTTTGACTATGTTCAGGATAATTAATTTCATCTTATGAACTCCCACTCAGATAGACATCCCTGTAGTCATCTAAGTGATTACATGATCCGAGTCAACTAGGCCGTGTCCGATCATCACGTGAGACGGACTAGTCATCATCGGTGAACATCTTCATGTTGATCGTATCCTCCATACGACTCATGCTCGACCTTTCGGTCTCTTATGTTCTGAGGCCATGTCTGTACACGCTAGGCTCGTCAAGTTAACCTAAGTGTTTCGCGTGTGTAAATCTGGCTTACACCCGTTGTATGTGAACGTAAGAATCTATCACACCCGATCATCACGTGGTGCTTCAAAGCACGAACTTTACTTAACGGTGCACAGTTAGGGGAACACTTTCTTGAAATTTTAATGAGGGATCATCTTATTTACTACCGTCGTACTAAGCAAATAAGATGTATAAACATGACAAACATCACATGCAATCAAATAGTGACATGATATGGCCAATATCATATTGCTCCTTTTGATCTCCATCTTCGGGGCTCCACGATCATCATCGTCACCGGCATGACACCATGATCTCCATCATCATGATCTCCATCATCGTGTCTCCATGAAGTTGTCTCGCCAACTTAGTACTTCTACTACTATGGCTACCGGTTAGGAATAAAGTAAAGTAATTACATGGCGTTGTACAATGACACGCAGGTCATACAATAAATAAAGACAACTCCTATGGCTCCTGCCGGTTGTCATACTCATCGACATGCAAGTTGTGATTCCTATTACAAGAACATGATCAATCTCATACATCACATATCATTCATCACATTCTTCTTGGCCATATCACATCACATAGCATACCCTGCAAAAACAAGTTAGACGTCCTCTAATTGTTGTTCGCATGTTTTACGTGGCTGCTATGGGTTTCTAGCAAGAACGTTTCTTACCTACGCAAAAGCACAACGTGATATGTCAATTGTTATTTACCCTTCATAAGGACCCTTTTCATCGAATCTGTTTCGATTAAAGTGGGAGAGACTGGCACCCGCTAGCCACGTTATGCACCAAGTGCATGTCAGTCGGTGGAACCTGTCTCACGTAAGTGCACGTGTAAGGTCGGTCCGGGCCGCTTCATCCCACAATACCGTAGAAACAAGATTGGACTAGTAACGGTAAGCATATTGAACAAAATCAACGCCCACAACTAGTTTGTGTTCTACTCGTGCATAGAATCTACGCAATAGACCTAGCTCATGATGCCACTGTTGGGGAACGTAGCAGAAATTCAAAATTTTCCTACGTGTCACCAAGATCTATCTATGGAGAAACTAGCAACGAGGGGAAGGAGAGTGCATCTACATACCCTTGTAGATCGCTAAGCGGAAGCGTTCAAGAGAACGGGGTTGAAGGAGTCGTACTCGTCGTGATCCAAATCACCGGAGATCCTAGTGCCGAACGGACGGCACCTCCGCGTTCAACACACCTACAGCCCGGTGACGTCTCCCACGCCTTGATCCAGCAAGGAGAGAGGGAGAGGTTGAGGAAGACTCCGTCCAGCAGCAGCACAACGGCATGGTGGTGATGGAGCTTGTGGTTCTCCGGCAGGGCTTCACCAAGCACTACGGAGGAGGAGGAGGTGTTGGAGCCAAGAGGGAGAGAAACTCATGTGTTGGCAGCCCTCAAGACCTCAACTATATATAGGGGAGAGGGAGGGGGTTGCGCCCCCTCTAGGGTTTCCACCCCAAGGCGTGCGGCAGCCCCAATCCCATCTATGGGTGGCGGCCAAACGGGGGGAGAGGGGGAAACTTGCCCCCCAAGCTAGGTGGGGCGCCCCTTCCCCAAACCCTAGGCGCCTTGGGCCCTTGTAGGGGGGCGCACCAGCCCACCTGGGGCTGGTCCCCTCCCACACTTGGCCCATGCAGCCCTCCGGGGCTGGTGGCCCCACTTGGTGGACCCCCGGGACCCTCCCGGTGGTCCCGGTACGTTACCAATAAAACCCGGTGACCAAAACAGGACTTCTCATATATAAATCTTTACCTCCGAACCATTCCGGAACTCCTCTCGTTCGTTGAGCCTTTGCGCATCTTGATTGTATCTTTGTTGGCTCTTGTGAGAGATTAATGGAATATCTCACTATGGGGGAGTGATGTGCTTTGTGCACCTCACAATCCTATAAATGTGTGGACATGAGTAATACCGTCTAGTATTGATATTACAAGATTATCTAGTCGCTATGTGGTATGTCTTCTTATTAGAAATTCAAATTCTAAATAGTCTATTAATTATCTCTTGTTGGATCCTTTTAATTGCCTCTTGTCTATCTTTAATTGGTATCACATTATGGGGGAGTAATGTGCTATGTGCATATGACAAGCCTAAAAAATGTGTACGTTTGAGATATTGTCACCTAGAATTGATATTGTAATTTATCTTGTTCCTAGGTGGCATGTTAGCTCTACAAGTTTCAATTTGGTTGTGTTTGGTGTGAAGATGATGTTGGATATCCTTGCTATCTACCAACGGGAATTATTTCCAAATACTTCTTGTCTTATGACAATTGGTACTCACTTATGTGTGGTAGAAATTATTGATCATCTTTACATTGGCCTTTCTTTTATTTGCCTTATCTCGTGCCTAGGATTGTGTCAACTCCCATTGTTTTCCATACCACTTGTGGATCTTGTTTAGTGTTTTCTAGATATAGTGAAAGTGGTGATCCCACCGTGTGCATTTTGTATTCAAATGCAAATTCTCTATAATGCACTAGTCTTGGGGGAGCTATCCTATTTTCTATAAAACACTCATCTTGTGATCCATATTAAGTGTGTGTTGGTGGATGGCAAGTCGTTTCTTCTGGTACTTTGTGCGAACATGAAACTTTGTAGAGAGCTTGGTTTGTTTGGAACCATCCTCTCCTTTGGGAGTTTGACATTTTTTTTTGTGTGTTCCAATGGATATCTCATTCCTTGATGTATCTTTTAATGATATCTTCCAAGTGATGATTTCTCCATTTGGTATCCTTTTCACTTGGTTTTTCCTTATATTTTGGTATCTGTTCTTGAAAGTATTGAGCATGCATTTTAACTTCATGTAGTTCCTTTGGCATGTTTTCTTTCTTTGACCCAATATATAGGGGAAACTCCAGCAAGTCTCAAATTGGATGAGATGTGCATGAGATTCATTTTCATATCTATATGCACACATCAATGTGGATTTTGTCCTATGTATTGTTGGTTCTCTAACTCTTTGGTCCCAATGAGTTTGGGTACCATTTTTGTTTGTGTTGTTGTTCTAGGAACAATTGGAGATGCATTGGATACTCAGCTCATTCAAAAGGAAGGTGTTGTCACCATGTGCTTATTGGAGTCAAGCAAGGATGATCAATGAACTACTTTCTACCTTCAGTTGGTATCTACTACATCCTTCAAATTCTATCTCGGTAATAAGTATCATCATCTACTACATGCACACATTATTGCATCAATCGTGTGCAGATTGTATCATGGCATGTTATTCTTCCTTTCTTGTGATACTTGTTTCCTTTCTCAAAGTATTGCAACAATGATCTCTTGTTGCTAGTTGTGATGTCTTTGATGGTTGTGTGGTAGGAATTCATTTATATACAATAAGACCATATCTAGCCTTGGGCTATGCTTCCAAGCACATATCTTATTGGTATATGTATGACTTCCTTTTGTATATCTTGTTCCTTCGTGTTGTAACTATTTCGGGTGTACATCCTTCTTTGTAGATATATATCGTCATGATTTCGTCTACCCAGACCCTTATACACTTGAGAGAAATTACATCTCTAGATGATATCCTTTCTTTCACGTCCACCTTGTCTTTCTTATGTTATTTCTTTGGTGGCTCTGTGAAAGCTTTTGCCTTGAGTGCGTGTCTTAACTCGTTGCATCTTGATGCACTCTTGTGTGGTGAAGATTATTTTCCTCATGCTTGTCTTGACGAGGATTTTGCCATCTTAATTGGTATCCCCTGTCTTGATGATGCTTATGCTTTCTATCTTCATCTTGGGTTGTCACAAGTGTTGGTTATTCATTTTGCATATTTAGTGTTCTTGTGAACCCATTTGCTTAGTTGTGTGTGAGAATGAAAGACTTTGCACCGTGTATCTCATTCATTCGAGACTATGTTGATGCTTATGCTCATCCGTGTATTAATCTTCTCATGTGCTTTGCCATGACTCACACACATCATTTTGGTTGAGCCTATTCTTAAGTTGCCTCTTTTACATGTTGCTCAACCATGTGTTTGTTGCAAGTGCTAGGCTTAGTTTCCTTTATGCTCACTTGCACTTGTTGTTTGTTTCTATTGATTTTGGGGGAGCTATGATCCTATTTTGTGCACTTTGTTTCCAAATACAAAAATTATTATGTGTGCACAAATCATGGGGAGCTTCTCTAGCTTATTTAGAACACTCCTTTGCTCATATCATAATATCCTTCATTCATGTGGCTCATAGGATCTTTGGTCTAGTTGGTTCAATTGATATCTTTGATTGCTTGCTTCAATTGGTATCTTTTGATTGCTCAATTTCTTGTTTCTCTCTTTGTTATGTCTTTGTGGCATATCATTCTTTTGCAATCTTTCGGCCTCAATATAGTTTGTCTTCCTCCAAGTATTTACCGTTGGATATGTGTATTGCATTCCACTCTCTTTTTGAGAGATACACAATTTATGGAGAAACACTCTTTATATTGGCCTTCTTAGCTTTTCACCCATTTTGGCAATCGATGCCAGTGGGGGAGGAGTTTCAGAGAGTTTTGCGAAGAAGTCTTTTGAGCTTTCTCCTTGCTTTGGTTTTGGTTCCTAAGCATTTGCATCCCATTCTCATGCATCATTGGTTGTTGCATTGCATGGTGATGCACAACTCCTTGTATAAACTCTCTTGAAAGTGATTGTCATCAATTACCAAAATGGGGGAGATTGAAAGAACATGCGGTGCCCCCATGTTTGGTTTTGGTAATTGATGACAAAGTCTATGGACTAATGGTTGCCTTGAGTTATATTTGAAGGTTTTGTCCATAGGCTTTTCTTAAAGTCCATGTGTTGGTTGCAAGGAGTTTATGAGTTTACCAAGGTGCTATTAAAGAATTATCCAAAGATTGGTCATGTGAGTGTTGAGCTTATTGCAAGCATGTCTTGAAGAAGAAGATTGTGTGATCATTCATATTTACCTTCAAGACATCATCCAAATGAAGAGAGTTGGAAAGATTCAAGGTTGATCAAGACTAAGTCAAGAATGAATCAAGTTGATCAACTCACAAAGCGTAGAAGATGTACCGAGAGGGATTAAGTGATCCCATGGTATGGTAAGCATTGTCAATTACGCTCTGTGTACTAACCCATGGTCTTCGTGATAGTTCTTTGTGGGGTTAGGATGCGGTGTGCAAGTTCAAGTGATGCATCACGAAGAGATCAAGTGCTTGAAGCTTGCCTCCCATTGTGGTGACAATGGACTTGTGAAGATGAGCCGAAGAGTGGCTCACCCATAGTGGACTATGGGGGAGCAATCATCTAGTCTTCATCGAGCCAACGCAATCAAGAAAGGTGGTCCAACTTCAGGGAGTCAAGATCGTCATCATCTAGCTCAAGTGGACCATGTGCAAGGCAAAGGTTTTCCCTTGATAGGTTTTCTATTTTACCGGTCTCATGGTGGTAGTTGGAAGACCGGGTTATAGGATCGTTTGCCGTACTATCAAGGGGGGCTCTCAAGTTGGTAGCTTGATCGTATCGTTAGTAGAAAGCTCAAACCATTGCATCCTTGCATCATGTTTGTTGGTTATTGTTTGGTTCTCTTTGTGAGTCTTAGAGCTTATGGTCATCTTGATGACAAGCTTGAGTTCATCTTGATGACAAGTTTTTGGTTATGGGCCTTTTCTAATTTGCTTCTTATTTATATTTATTTAAAGATTGTGTTAGCCCTTGTCGCTAGCTTTCAAACAAACTTGGTTTCATCAAATTCGGAGGCGGTTTGCAAAAGTTGTGGCAGTTTTGGTGTTATGAAAAGGCTGCTGCGGAACTACCGCGAATTGGAGCGGATGTAATTTTTTACTACCGCTCCAGAGCTGTACTACTGCGGCTCCTACAGCGGTAGTACCGCTCCAGACCCAAAACTCGTCCCAAGTCCTGCGGTGGTAGGCCCGGATGTAATTTTTTAGTACCGCTCGCAAGCAGTAGTACCGCTACCCCTAGCGGTAGTACCATGAGGTCAAGCGGTACTACCGCTCCGACGGTTCTTCTGGCTTTTTTGTTGGAAATATGCCCTAGAGGCAATAATAAATTAGTTATTATTATTATATTTCCTTGTTCATGATAATCGTTTATTATCCATGCTATAATTGTATTGATAGGAAACTCAGATACATGTGTGGGTACATAGACAACACCATGTCCGTAGTAAGCCTCTAGTTGACTAGCTCGTTGATCAATAGATGGTTACGGTTTCCTGACCATGGTAATTGGATGTCGTTGATAACGGGATCACATCATTAGGAGAATGATGTGATGGACAAGACCCAATCCTAAGCCTAGCACAAAGATCGTGTAGTTCGTATGCTAAAGCTTTTCTAATGTTAAGTATCATTTCCTTAGACCATGAGATTGTGCAACTCCCGGATACCATAGGAATGCTTTGGGTGTACCAAACGTCACAACGTAACTGTGTGGCTATAAAGGTGCACTACGGGTATCTCCGAAAGTGTCATTGGGTTGGTACGAATCGAGGCTGGATTTGTCACTCCGTGTGACGGAGAGGTATCTCTGGGCCCACTCGGTAGGACATCATCATAATGTGCACAATGTGACCAAGGGGTTGATCCCGGGATGATGTGTTACGGAACGAGTAAAGAGACTTTCCGCTAACGAGATTGAACAAGGTATCGGCATACCGATGATCGAATCTCGGGCAAGTACAATACCGCTAGACAAAAGGGAATTGCATACGGGATTGCTTGAATCCTTGACATCGTGGTTCATCCGATGAGATCATCGTGGAACATGTGGGAGCCAACATGGGTATCCAGATCCCGCTGTTGCTTATTGACCGGAGAACGTCTCGGTCATGTCTGTATGGTTCCCGAACCCGTAGGGTCTACACACTTAAGGTTCGGTGACGCTAGAGTTGTTATGGGAAATAGTATGTGGTTACCGAAGGTTGTTCGGAGTCCCGGATGAGATCCCGGACATGAGGAGGAGCTCCGGAATGGTCCGGAGGTGAAGAACAGTATATTGGACGAAGGGTATTGGAGTCCGGAACTGTTCCAGGGGTACCAGGTGATGACCAGCGTGTACGAAAGGGGTTTCCGAGGCCCCGGCAAGCTTTGGGGGGCCTTATGGGCCAAGGGGAGAGGGCACATCAGCCCACTAAGGGGCTGAGCGCCCCTCCCACCCCATCTCACGTAACCTCGAGAGGTGGGGGCACCACCCCTAGGGCAGCCACCCCTCCCGGCTTGGGGGGCCAGTTTCCTAGGGGGTGGGGGCGCCAAAACCCATCTATGGTTTCCCCTATGGCGCCGCCCTCCCTAGGGAACCCTAGGCGCCTCCCCTCCTCCCTTCCCCCTATATATAGTGAGAGAGAGAGAGGGCAGCCGCACCCTTCCCCTGGCGCAGCCCTCTCACTCCTCCAACACCTCCTCCTCCTCCGTAGTGCTTGGCGAAGTCCTGCCGGAGAACCACGAGCTCCATCACCACCATGCCGTCATGCTGTTGGAGTTCTCCCTCAACTTCTCCTCTCCCCTTGCTGGATCAAGAAGGAGGAGACGTCCCCGGGCTGTACGTGTGTTGAACGCGGAGGCACCGTTGTTCGGTGCTTAGATCGGAATCAACCACGATCTGAATCGCTGCGAGTACGACTCCATCATCCGTGTTCTTGTAACGCTTCCGCTTAGTGATCTAAAAGGGTATGTAGATGCACTCTCGTTCCTCTCGTTTCTAGATTACTCTATAGATTGATCTTGGTGTTGCGTAGAAAATTTTGAATTTCTGCTACGTTCCCCAACAGTGGCATCATGAGCTAGGTCTATGCGTAGTTTCTATGCACGAGTAGAACAAAAGTTGTTGTGGGCGTTGATTTTGTTCAATATGCTTACCGTTACTAGTCCAATCTTGTTTTGACGGTATTGTGGGATGAAGCGGCCCGGACCGACCTTACACGTACACTTACGTGAGACAGGTTCCACCGACTGACATGCACTTGTTGCATAAGGTGGCTAGCGGGTGCTAGTCTCTCCCACTTCAGCCGGATCGGATTCGATGAAAAGGGTCCTTATGAAGGGTAAATAGCAATTGACATATCACGTTTGGTTTTGCGTAGGTAAGAAACGTTCTTGCGAGAAACCCATAGCAGCCACGTAAAACATGCAAACAACAATTAGAGGACGTCTAACTTGTTTTTGTAGGGTATGCTATGTGATGTGATATGGCCAAAATAATGTGATGAATGATATGTGATGTATGAGATTGATCATGTTCTTGTAATAGGAATCACGACTTGCATGTCGATGAGTATGACAACCGGCAGGAGTCATAGGAGTTGTCTTAATTTATTGTATGACCTGCGTGTCAATGAACAACGCCATGTAATTACTTTACTTTATTTCTAAACCGTTAGCCATAGTAGTAGAAGTAATAGTTGGCGAGACAACTTCATGGAGACACGATGATGGAGATCATGATGATGGAGATCATGGTGTCATGCCGGTGACAATGATGATCATGGAGCCCTGAAGATGGAGATCAAAAGGAGCAAAATGATATTGGCCATATCATGTCACTTTTTGATTGCATGTGATGTTTATCATGTTTATGCATCTTATTTGCTTAGAACGACGGTAGTAAATAAGATGATCCCTCATTAAAATTTCAAGAAAGTGTTCCCCCTAACTGTGCACCGTTGCGGAAGTTCGTTGTTTCGAAGCACCACGTGATGATCGGGTGTGATAGATTCTAACCTTCACATACAATGGGTGTAAGCCAGATTTACACACGCGAAACACTTAGGTTGACTTGACGAGCCTAGCATGTACAAACATGGCCTCGGAACACAAGAGACCGAAAGGTCGAGCATGAGTCGTATGGTAGATACGATCAACATGAAGATGTTCACCGATGATGACTAGTCCGTCTCACGTGATGATCGGACACGGCCTAGTTGACTCGGATCATGTAATCACTTAGATGACTAGACGGATGTCTATTTGAGAAAATTTAGTTGAAAGTTGATAGTAGCGATTATGCGGACTAGGTCCGTAAACTGAGGATTGTCCTCGTTGCTTCGTAGAAGGCTTATGTCCTTAATGCACCGCTCGGTGTGCTGAACCTCGAACATCGTCTCTGGATGTTGCGAACATCTGACATACACGTTTTGATAACTACGTGATAGTTCAGTAATGTTAAACGGTATAGAGTTGAGGCACCGAAGACGATTTCGAAACATCGCGAAACATATGAGATGTTTCGAGGGATGAAATTGGGATTTCAGGCTCGTGCCCACGTCAAGAGGTATAAGACCTCCAACGAGTCTCTTAGCCTGCAAACTAAGGGAGAAAAGCTCAATCGTCGAGCTTGTACTCAGATTGTCTGGGTACAATAATCACTTGAATCGAGTGGGACTATAACATATAACATATCAGGGATATATATGATGATCCTTGAAGTATTCGCGATGTTTGACGCCGCGAAAGTAGAAGTCAAGTAGGAGCATCAATTGTTGATGGTTAGTAAAACCACTAGTTTCAAGAAGGGAAAGGGCAAGAAGGGATACTTCATGAAACGACAAAACAGTTGCTGCTCCAGTGAAAACCCAAGGTTGAATCCAAACCCGAGACTAAGTGCTTCTGTAATGAGAGGAACGGACACTAAAGCAGAACCACCCTAGATACTTGGTAGATAAGAAGGCAGGCAAGGTCGACGGAAGTATATTGGATATACATTATGTTAATGAGTACTTTACTAGTACTCCTAGTAGCACCAGGGTATTAGATACCGGTTCGGTTGCTAAGTGCTAGTAACTCGAAATAAAAGTTACGGAATAAAAGGAGACTAGCTAAAGGTGAGCTGACGAAATGTGTTGGAAGTGTTTCCAAGGTTGATATGATCAAGCATCGCACGCTCCCTCTACCTTCGAGATTGGTGTTAAACCTAAATAATTGTTATTTGGTGTTTGTGTTGAGCATAGACATGATTGGATTATGTCTATTGCAATACGATCATTCATTTAAGGAGAATAATGGTTACTCTGTTTATTTGAATAATACCTTCAATGGTCTTGCACCTAAAATGAATGGTTTTTTAAATCTCGATCGTAGTGATACACATGTTCATGCCAAAAGATATAAGATAGTAATGATAGTACCACCTACTTGTGGCACTGCCATGTAAGTCATATTGGTATAAAACGTATGAAGAAGCTCCATGTTGATGGATCTTTGGACTCACTTGTTTTTGAAAAGTTTGAGACATGCGAACCATGTCTATTGGTGTATATGCATGAAGAAACTCCATGCAGATGGACCGTTTGGACTCACTTGATTTTGAATCACTTGAGACATGCAAATCATACCATATGGGCAAGATGACTGAAAGCCTCGTTTTCAGTGAAATGGAACAAGAAAGAAACTTGTTGGAAGTAATACATTTTGATGTGTGCAGTCCAATGAGTGCTGAGGCACGCAGTGGATATCGTTATGTTCTTAGTTCACAGATGATTTGAGTAGAAACTGAGTATATTTACTTGATGAAACACAAGTCTGAATTATTGAAAGGTTCAAGTAATTTCATAGTGAAGTTGAAGATCTTCGTGACAAGAGGATAAAACGTATGTGATATGATCATAGAGATGGATATCTGAGTTACGAGCTTTGGCACGGAATTAAGACATTGTGGAAATTGTTTCACAATTAATACCGCCTGGAACACCATAGTGTCCGAACATCATAGTTGCACCCTATTGGATATGGTGCGTACCATGATGTCTCTTATCGAATTACCACTATCGTTCATGGGTTAGGCATTAGAGACAACCGAACTCACTTTAATAGGGCACCACGTAATTCCGTTGAGACGACACCGTTTGAACTATGGTTTGGAGAAACCTAAGTTGTCGTTTCTTAAAAAGTTTGGGGCTGCGACGCTTATGTGAAAAAGTTTCAGGTTGATAAGCTCGAACCCAAAGTGGATAAAATGCATCTTCATAGGACACCCAAAACAGTTGGGTATACCTCCTAATTCAGATCCGAAAGCAATAGGGATTGTTTCTTGAATTGGGTCCTTTCTCGAGGAAAAGTTTGCCTCGGAAAGTTGAGTGGGAGGATGGTGGAGACTTGATGAGGTTATTGAACCGTCACTTCAACTAGTTTGTAGCAGGGCACAGGAAGTTGTTCCTATGGCGCCTACACCAATTGAAGTAGAATCTTATGATAGTGATCATGAAACTTCGGATCAAGTCACTACCAAACCTCGTAGGTCGACAAGGATGCGTACTACTTCAGAGTGGTACATACTCCTGTCTTGGAGGTCATGTTGCTAGACAACAATGAACCTACGAGCTATGGAGAAGCGATGGTGCGCCCGGATTCCGGCAAATGGCTCGAGGGCATAATATCCGAGAGAGGATCCATGTATGAAAACAAAGTGTAGACTTTGGAAGAACTACTTGATGGTCGTAAGGCTATTGGGTACAGATGGATTTTAAAAGGAAAACGGACAATGATGGTATGTATCACCATTAAGAAAGCTCGACTTGCCGTTAAGATGATTTCCGACAAGTTCAAGGAGTTGACTACGGTGAGGCTTTCTCACTCGTAGTGATGCTAAGAGTCTGTTGGAATTGGATTAGCAGTTACTGGATCATTTATGAAATCTTGCAGATAGGATGTCGAAAACCATTGTTTCCTCGACAATTTTCTTGAGGAAAGGTTGTATGTGATACAACCAGAAGGTTTTGACAATCCTGAAAGACGCTAACAAGTATGCAAAGCTCCAGCAATCCTTCTAAGGACTGGAGTAAGCATCTCGGAGTTGGAATGTACGCTTTGATGAGATGGTCAAAGATTTTGGGTTTATAGAAAGTTTATGAGAAACTTGTATTTCCAAAGAAGTGAGTGGGAGCACTATGAAATTTCTGATGAGTATATGTTGTTGACATATTGTTGATCATAAATGATGTAGAATTTCTGGAAAGCATAAAGGGTTGTTTGAAAGGAGTTTTTCAAGGGAAAATCTGGATTAAGCTGCTTGAACATTGAGCATCAAGATCTATAAGGATAGATCAAAACTCTTAATGGTACTTTCAAATGAGCACATACCTTGACATGATCTTGAAGGTGTTCAAGATGGATCAGTCAAAGAAGGCGTTCTTCCTGAGTTGTAAGGTATGAAGTTAAGAGTTAAAACTCGACCACGGCAGAAGAGAGAGAAAGGACGAAGGTCGTCCCCTATGCTTCAGACGTAGGCTCTATAGTATGCTATGCTGTGTACCACACCGGAAGTGTGCCTTGCCATGAGTCAGTCAAGGGGTACAAGAATGATCCAGGAACGGATCATTGGACAACGGTTAAAATTATCCTTAGAGGAATAAGGAAATGTTTCTCGATTATTGAGGTGATAAAGAGTTCGGCGTAAAGGGTTACGTCGATGCAAACTTTAACACCTATCTGAATGACTCTGAGTAGCAAACTGGATACGTACAGTGGATCAACCATTTGGAATAGCTCCAAGTGGAGCGTGGAAGCAGCATTTACAATATGACCTAGAGATTTGCGAAGTACATACGGATATGAATGTTGCAGACCCGTTGACTAAAACCTCTCTCACAAGAAAAACATGATCAAACCCCAGAACTCATTGAGTCTTAATCACATGATGATGTGAACTAGTTTAGTGACACTAGTAAACTCTTAGGATGTTAGTCACATGGCGATGTCACCTGTGAGTGTTAATCACATGGCGATGTGAACTAGATTATTGACTAGTGCAAGTGGGAGACTGTTGGAAATATGCCCTAGAGGCAATAATAAATTAGTTATTATTATTATATTTCCTTGTTCATGATAATCGTTTATTATCCATGCTATAATTGTATTGATAGGAAACTCATATACATGTGTGGGTACATAGACAACACCATGTCCCTAGTAAGCCTCTAGTTGACTAGCTCGTTGATCAATAGATGGTTCTGTTTCCTGACCATGGACATTGGATGTCTTTGATAACGGGATCACATCATTAGGCGAATGATGTGATGGACAAGACCCAATCCTAAGCCTAGCACAAAGATCGTGTAGTTCGTATGCTAAAGCTTTTCTAATGTTAAGTATCGTTTCCTTAGACCATGAGATTGTGCAACTCCCGGATACCATAGAAATGCTTTGGGTGTACCAAACGTCACAACATAACTGGGTGGCTATAAAGGTGCACTACGGGTATCTCCGAAAGTGTCTGTTGGGTTGGCATGAATCGAGACTGGGATTTGTCACTCCGTGTGACGGAGAGGTATCTCTAGGCCCACTCGGTAGGACATCATCATAATGTGCACAATGTGACCAAGGGGTTGATCACGGGATGATGTGTTACGGAACGAGTAAATAGACTTGCCGGTAACGAGATTGAACAAGGTATCGGCATACCGACGATCGAATCTCGGGAAAGTACAATACCGCTAGACAAAGGGAATTGTATACGGGATTGCTTGAATCCTTGACATCGTTTGAGATCATCGTGGAACATGTGGGAGCCAACATGGGTATCCAGATCCCGCTGTTGGTAATTGACCGGAGAACGTCTCGGTCATGTCTGCATGGTTCCCGAACCCGTAGGGTCTACACACTTAAGGTTCGGTGACGCTAGAGTTGTTATGGGAAATAGTATGTGGTTACCGAAGGTTGTTCGGAGTCCCGGATGAGATCCCGGACATGACGAGGAGCTCCGGAATGGTCCGGAGGTGAAGATCGGTATATTGGACGAAGGGTATTGGAGTCCGGAACTGTTCTAGGGGTACCAGGTGATGACCAGCGTGTCCGAAAGGGGTTTCGGAGGCCCCGGCAAGCTTTGGGGGGCCTTATGGGCCAAGGGGAGAGGGCACATCAGCCCACTAAGGGGCTGAGCGGCCCTCCCACCCCATCTCACGTAACCTGGAGAGGTGGGGCGCCACCCCTAGTGCAGCCACCCCTCCCGGCTTGGGGGGCAAGTTTCCTAGGGGGTGGGGGCGCCAAAACCCATCTAGGGTTTCCCCTATGGCCGCCGCCCCTCCCCTAGGGAACCCTAGGGCGCCTCCCCCTCTTCCCTTCCCCCTATATATAGTGAGAGAGAGAGAGAGGGCAGCCGCACCCTTCCTCTGGCGCAGCCCTCTCCCTCCTCCAACACCTCCTCCTCCTCCGTAGTGCTTGGCGAAGCCCTGCCAGAGAACCACGAGCTCCATCACCACCATGCCGTCGTGATGTTGGTGTTCTCCCTCAACTTCTCCTCTCCCCTTGCTGGATCAAGAAGGAGGAGACGTCCCCGGGCTGTACGTGTGTTGAACACGGAGGCACCGTTGTTCGGTGCTTAGATCGGAATCAACCGCGATCTGAATCGCTGCGAGTACGACTCCTTCATCCGCGTTCTTGTAACGCTTCCGCTTAGCGATCTACAAGGGTATGTACATGCACTCTCCTTCCTCTCGTTGCTAGATTACTCCATAGATTGATCTTGGTGTTGCGTAGAAAATTTTGAATTTCTGCTACGTTCCCCAACATTTTTTGCCTCCTCGCTGTTGTGTTTCAAAGGGCTACTATCGCCCTAGCGGTAGTACCTCTCCTTGGAGCGGTAGTACTGCTTGGTGCGGGCTCTGGGCATAACGGTTGGATTTTTTCCCACCTACAAAAGGGGGTATTCTTCCCCAATGAACCTTATCCTTTGAGCTCGTGTTCTTCCCCCATTGTTGACCTTCTTCGAGCTTGCTAACTCTCAATCGCTCCAATGATTCTTGCTAGTTCTTGAGGGAAAAGAGAGAGGAGATCTAGATCCACGTTTCCACCAATCACTTTCTCCTCTAAGTGAGGGGAACCCCTTGCATCTAGATCTTGGAGTTCTTGGTGTTCTCCTTCTTGTTCTTCCTCTCATCTTCCTCCTAGCATTAGTTGCTTCGGTGGGATTTGAGAGAGAAGGACTTGGGCACTCCGTGTTCCTTTTCCATTGCATTTGGTGCATCGGTTTGAGTTCTCCACGTGATACGTGGAAGTTACAAGTTGAGAAGCTTATTACTCTTGGGTGCTTGGTGCCCTTGAGCTTGTTACTCTTGGGTGTTTTGGACACCCTAGAGCTTGTTCCTTTGGGTGCCTTGGTGCCCTAGACGGTTGGTTTTGTTCGGAGCTCAATCATTATGGTGTAAAGCTCCGGGCAAGCGCCGGGGTCTCTAATTAGGTTATGGAGATCGCCCCGAGCAATTTGACGGGTACCGGTGACCGCCCCCAAGGGTTGCCAAGTGTACGGGTTCGGTGACCGCCCCCAAGGGTCGCCATTTGTACGGGTTCGGTGACCGCCCTCAAGGGTCCCTTAGTGAAATCACGGCATCTTGCATTGTGCGAGGGCGTGAGGAGATTACGGTGGCCCTAGTGGCTTCTTCGGGAGCATTGTGCCTCCACACCGCTCCAAACGGAGATTAGCATCCGCAATGGTGTGAACTTCGGGATACATCGTCGTCTCCGCGTGCCTCGGTTATCTCTTACCCGAGCTCTTTACTTATGCACTATACTTTGTGATAGCCATATTGTTTCTTGTCATATATCTTGCTATCACCTAGTAGTTTATCTTGCTTAGCATAAGTTGTTGGTGCACATAGGTTTGCCTAGTTGTTGTAGGTTTTGTGCTTGACAAATTAACCGCTAGGTTGATTCCCCATTTGTTCAAGCCTAAACCGCAATTATTTTAAACCGCCTATTCACCCCCCCCCCCTCTAGGCGACATCCACAATCTTTCAATAAATCTATGTGGATGCAACATGTGAAGTTAGTTCTGCGCATATCTACGCTCGTATGTAACAAAATATTTCAACTTCCTCCTAATTGACTAGCACTATTTATCTCATCTCTTATACATCGATGCCCACCTCAATGTACATGTCGTTGCGTTGGAGCCGCTAAACTGATATACGTGGTAGCCATTGGATCCAGAAGTGCGCTCTCCAATGCCAAACACGCTTTCTCGAGTCTCTAATAAAACTAAATTTTGGTCCTATGAATAAATATCATTATTTATACTAACCATTATGCAAATCATTTTTGGAAAATCACACCCATATCTAATATATCGTGTTAACTATTACATTGAAAAGATAATTCTATTTTAATTTATTGTATCTTAAAAATTCATTTACATGGGAGTAAAATCAAGACAAATTGCACACTTTCTCATAGTAATTTATAGCATTTGCATGAATATATTTTATATCTTTGTGTGAAACTTTAAATATTTTGATAGAGATATTTTCAATGTATGGTATAATAAATATCTCCATAATCACTTTCTAGTTTATGATTAGATGTATACAAATAGAAAAAAATTAGAGAACATAAGGTGTTTATGAGGAGATTTTCAATAAATCTACAACATGTGAGTTTATCTTATTTTTGGGTCAAGCAAGTCTTACATACTACAATGGGACTATTAGAATAGATTCAATACTCTGTTGGTGATTTTTTTTTATAAAAGGAGGATTACCCCTGACCTCTGCATCTGGGCGATGCATGCAGCCATTTTATTAATTATTCTCAAAGACCTTACAAAGCATTACATTAGTAAGCCTGAAGCCACCATCTAGGTGACACCTGTCGCTACTCCTATCCCCTTAATGAAGAGGTGCCGAATGTCCGAGCCTAATACCAAGCAGACATCGCACCAAAGCCTAACAGCTAATGCCGGATGCCCCATCCCAGCCACATGCCGGGAATGGGTCACACATCGGTCTGGCGCACTCACCGAGGCTAATGCCGCCGTCATCTACCTAACCATCTTCAGAGCAGGTACTAGCACAAAGACCTTGCCAGGTCAGCTCTCGATGCCACCACGGCGCCAGACAGTGCCATCGCCCTACGTGAGGCCATCACGCCACGTCCAGCGCCGAGACCCCGCTGCTCCTTGCCGCCGAGGCCCACCGTCGTCAACGGGAGAGAAGGCACACCACACCACCTCAAGCCTCTTCCATCCGGCGCCGCTCCACAAATGATGCCCCCAATAGGGAACACGACACCGCAGCGCCGCCATCGTCCGATCGGTGATCTTAGGATTTCTCCTGGAGCGGCACGAGCAGGTTGACGATGCCTTCATCAAGGTAATGACGTAGACGCCGCCATCGCCCGCTGAGGGAGTCCTGGATTAGGGGGTCTCCGGACAGCCGGACTATATCCTTTGGCCGGACTATTGGACTATGAAGATACAAGATTGAAGACTTCGTCACGTGTCCGGATGGGACTCTCCTTGGCGTGGAAGGCAAGCTTGGCGATACGGATATGTAGATCTCCTCCCTCGTAACCGACTCTGTGTAACCCTAGCCCCTCCGGTGTCTATATAAACCGGAGGGTTTAGTCTGTAGGATATACAACAATCATACCATAGACTAGCTTCTAGGGTTTAGCCTCCACGATCTCGTGGTAGATCGACTCTTGTAATACTCATATTCATCAAGATCAATCAAGCAGGAAGTAGGGTATTACCTCCGTAGAGAGGGCCCGAACCTGGGTAAACATCGTGTCCCTTGCCCCCTGTTACCATCGATCCTAGACGCACAGTTCGGGACCCCCTACCCGATATCCGCCGGTTTTGACGCCGACATTGGTGCTTTCATTGAGAGTTCCGTTGTGTGATCGGGAAAAGGATCAATGGCTCGTCAGCAGATCAACTGCGACGTCGACTTCTTCGTCACCGACTCGACTAGTCACCTTGGCTCGACCGAATACTGTGCCCTGCCTCCGATCGTCATGTTCGGACAAGGGCCTTCATCAACATCAACTCCTATCTCTATCAAGATCATGGAGGAATCATCCATGGCGCTCAGGGGCTCAATGTCAACATTTCCCTCGGGCGACCGTGCTGTTTTTCTGGACAGCGAACTTGTATCTGCCACCACCGCCTCCTTGAGTGTCGCTTTAACGATTGCTTTGGTGGAATTGTGCAGAATTGAGTCTACAACGACCCAGGAAAATTTCGTCGAGTTCCGATGGAGGAATCTCCGGCAATCTCCGATATACCGGAGCCGCATTGAATCTGGACGAGAATCCGGACGAGTTTGGAGCGTGGTGTCCAGCATCTAGCTCGGACGTCCTTTGGAAGATCCAACCGTTAATCGGCTGTGGAATTCCTATATCTACCACCTGTCAAACATTCAGCTCGATCCGACCGTCCAAACTCCGGGAACCTCCCGATTAGTGCATCACTTTTCAGATCTGTTTCCTACGCGAATACGGATCCGACCCGAATTCATGTTTCTTTATGAACGTGATATTTGACAACCTTTTTAAAAGGAATTTTCTTCTAAGGTATTGCGCATTGTTTTTAACACGCGCCCATAAAATTTTAATCCTCCTCTAAGATAATCTTCGCCATCACACTGGTGTCAAACCAGTCCGGCAATATAGCTCCACGGCTGCCGACCTGCGCTAGACATGTCGTCGCTTTTTGAGCCGAGCTCAACTTCTTCGGATACTCACCTCGACGAGCTGAACAAGAGTTCGGAATCGCCAAAGATAAATCATCACCAACATCACCGCCCCACGGATTAAACGGAGCGGGCACACCGGCATCGCCATACGGCCACTTTAGCAAGCCAGTATTGACCACGTCACAAGTTACGACCTGCATCGGCATGGCCGAACTGTTGCTTCATCGAGCCAATGTCCACCAACGCTGAACTACTTCAACACCTCGGCTGACATGGTACCTGCAACATCTCCTCATCAATCTGCTCCGTCTCCTCGGCCGGACCGGGGGCTTCGTCATCCCTTCATCAGCACACTCCGGTAACTTCGGCGACACCAGCCGACCAGCTTCATGACGTCAGCTGGACCGGGGGCTTTGCCTCGGCGAGTCAACCTTTACCAACGTCGCCATGCCATCGCTTCATCGCCAATCAGGCAATGGGTATGCGGATCGAGTCCCAATTTTGGGAGTCGCTTTTCTTCGGACTACTACAACAAATAAACCAGGTGCTATTAATCCTAACAATTTTTGCTTGTTGGGTTTATTTTTCTTAAGGAATTATTACTCTGGTTTGTTCCATCATCTGTACACAGGTCTATCAAATGGCGGCCACATTAAAAACGGTCGCGTGGTGGTTCGGTCAGTTTCCGTACATAGTTCGGCGAACGCCATATCCGGAGCCCGGACCGCCCTGCAAATTCAGGCTTTGTCACTGCGTCACGCTGACGCCCTGCATCGACATTGGCTTCAGCATCAGGCCACATCTCTTTAAATAAATTATTTTTGCGCAAAGCAATTATGCAAGGATTATATATATCATTATTATTTCCTGGACCGCACTATTTTACATGTGTAGGTAATGGACTTTGACTGCGTCAAGTGGTCTCTTCGGCGTCACTCTGTCGGCCTACATTGGCCGTGCTACGTCGCCACTTCGGATTGCCGAGCTCTTCGCTCCGCCACCTCGAGACCGGCTTGGGGGCTGGGACCTTGTCCCGCATCAAGCTTGGACCGCGTCATCAACACCGAGCACATTAACCAGCTAAGTCGCTTTCATGCTCAAAAACTTTCAGTTTTAAATTTTGTTCGGTCCGACCAAGCATTATACCTTTTTTGACAAAAGGTTGTTTGTGAAAAACTTCCTTGTCCAAACTTTGTTTGTGACACACAAATTCAAATACCCCGTTTACTTGGGGGCTTACTTTATGAAGCCTTCCCTCTTGCAAATGATTATACTTGTACGACTTCATTCCTTGTTCGTGTATTACGCCACAATATGCACCATATTGACCTAAGTGATTTGCAAGCTGGGTTGCCTTGCTCCTGTGTTTACCCCTACGTTCCCGATTGTTCGGCTAGGGAGTAAAGGGAGCACCTCTGCGATTGTCACGATCGGTTCATCCAAGCCGGACCTCAGACTGGGTGAAGTCGAAAGCTAGCGCTCTTACTGTTTTCAATTATGGTCGGTACACAACGGAACTCATGAGTACAAAAAATCTATTGCACAAGACTCATAGTAACAATGAGCACCGAAGAAAGGTATCGGTGGGGGTACTATTTTCTTCGAAGATGCTTCTTACACCTTGTTAGTAATATAGCATAAGTTCACTGAGCGCGCTTTGTCTGTTACAGCCTTATGGCCTGATTGTCTGTTTATCGGAAACACCATTAATATTCTCGACAGGTGGAGTACATAACACTTTTCGGTCCTTGACCGAAGAGGGAGAAGCCGACGGTCGGTTAAGACGCGTATAAAGTTCGGGTGAACAAAGATATGATATTAGTACTTCGGTACATACAATCATTATACATAAAATTCTTTTATCCAAGTCACGTGGGGGCTCTTAAATTAGTATGAGCTGTTTTTCTTCTTGGTCGTTGCAAAGTCTTTTTTCTCTCACTCCTTTCTCGATGCAAGTGTGTGGTCAAGAGCCGGATAGCCTTGCTTCTCTCTAAATCCGCTCGAGTGCAGTTTGCTAAACTAGCCTCGGAGAAGCACTCCGCCTTCGGGATAAGGAGGTTGAAGCCATAGGCTGACCCGCTTGAAGTCTTGAGATAGGATGTGTCATGTTAAAGCACGACAGAAGCACCTTTTTTTTTAAAAAAGTCCAATTTTTGGATTGGCACCGAACACTTGATCTAGTTCGGACATTAAACTTTTGAATAAGTTTTTTGGCTTTTCGAGCCTATGGCACTTTTAAACTATTTGTGCTTTTCCAGCATTAGTCTCGCAGTGCAACGCCGGACACCTTTAGGGATTCGGCAAAAACATTCTCGGATATTGCTATATATGCATCGGTTTCGAATTGTGTCTTCGGTCAATAGTTGGGTTGCCCGGCTCCTGTGCTTGCCTCCTACATTCCGCTTTGTTCGGCTAGGTGTGCAAAGGGAGAACCACTGCGATTGTGCTTCCAGCTCGCATGGTTAAGCACCTCAGTGGAGAAAGCCAAAAACTGACTGTCACAATAGGCGTAAACTAGTCAGCGATCTGATGACTATGTTAAATGACGGGCCGTTCATAACATTGGTCGAAGTGTTTACGGCTTGACCTCGGATGTCGCCGAACAGTAACCGGGGGCTCATAGCTAGCTTCCCCAGTTTAAAGCTCCTATGACTAAGCGAAAGTTATAAAGCCCGCATATCTGATTGCCTCGTTTCTGCTAACACAACCGCCTCCGGGCACCGAGACATCGGCTAAGGGTTATTTTGTTAGTGCCGAAACACCCTGCGTAGTATCTACCAAGGGGTAGAAGCCGACGATGGGCCACTTTCAACTGATAAACGGTCATAATGGAGTCAAAATAATGATGTAAAGTACTTGGATACATAGAATCATTACACATAATCTGTGATTTTACTCTGGATGTCGATCCTTAATTCGGCCACCCGTGCCCACATTAAGGCTCGGGGGCTACTGGGCTTTGCGCTCATTATTTACAAATATTAAAGGGGCACATCGATCCCCTGATCTGGTGTTGCCACCCGACCAGTCTCTCGGGGGCCACTGCATTGCCTATTTCAATGCAGAAAATTTCAACTGCCAAGTGTTCGGCTTGACCGAACTATGGGCAAACTTGTCTTCGGATAACAATAGGTACCATTTGGACCTATCCGGCGTCAAGCTAAATATATTACGGCAAATTTTCAAGACTCTCTCTCAAGGGCCTGTTCACCGATCACTATTATCTCTAATATATTACACTGCGTTTCTATTCCTACGTGCGCTACCGAGCTAGGAGTTGATCCTCAGGCCGATTTCGCGCATCGACCTGAGTCTCAGGGGCTACCAGGATCAGCGGTTTCATGTTTTCCTTCAGGTACATCTCGGGTTTTAAACTAATACACATCTTGAGGGCTTCTGGGTATACATCGGCAGAGAATAAAATGCATCAGTTAAAAATATTCACAAAAATCAGCCCGTGGTCGGGGTGGTGCACCACCTCGGAGGCAGTCCGGCATAAAGCTCGGATGCCAGCGGCTAGCTCCATAAAGGGCATTTCCGGCATTAAGCTTGGCTAAACTCCTTCAAATTTTTTGGACCAAGATAATCTACGACATCTTGGATATAGTCCGGCGTTGGAGCTTGGACACAGTCCGACATTGGAGCTCGGATACATTTGGGCGCTAGAGCTCGAGTGCGCAAGAACGGACGAACTAGGGGGAAGAAGGCCTAGGTGAAAAGGGTGAATCCTTGTCCCTTTATTAGGGCGGAAGAGGCGATGCGCCTCCCCATTCGCCTGGTGAAATCGCTTACTCCCCAAGCGCCGTAATTGATGGAGCGGTTGGGTTACCCACACCCGTATTGATGAGAATCCCATGATAAGGGGACACGATCTCCGCTTCGACAAGTTGTGCCAAGGAAACCGCCACGCGATAAGTGCGGTGGCTGGTTGTGAAAAATGGTACGAATAAAGACCGGGCCGTGGCGTGATGTCATGCGGCAAAATGTGTCAGCAGATTAGATTTGTGGAAATATTATTTTCTCTCTACGATGGTATGTGGAACTTGTTTTGCAGAGCCGGACACTGTCCTTGTGTTCAAAATCTTCTATGGAGTATTCGGAGGAGGAACCCGCCTTGCAATGCCAAAGACAAATCTGCGCTGGACTCATCGTCATTGAAGCCTGGTTCAGGGGCTACTGAGAGAGTCCTGGATTAGGGGGTCTCCGGACAGCCGGACTATATCCTTTGGCCGGACTGTTGGACTATGAAGATACAAGATTGAAGACTTCGTCCCGTGTCCGGATGGGACTCTCCTTGGCGTGGAAGGCAAGCTTGGCGATACGGATATGTAGATCTCCTCCCTTGTAACCGACTCTGTGTAACCCTAGCCCCATCCGGTGTCTAAACCGGAGGGTTTAGTCCGTAGGATATATAACTATCATACAATAGGCTAGCTTCTAGGGTTTAGCCTCTACGATCTCGTGGTAGATCGACTCTTGTAATACTCATATTCATCAAGATCAATCAAGCAGGAAGTAGGGTATTACCTCCATAGAGAGGGCCCGAACCTGGGTAAACATCGTGTCCCTTGCCCCCTGTTACCATCGATCCTATATGCACAGTTCGGGACCCCCTACCCGAGATCCGCCGGTTTTGACGCCGACAGCTGCCATGACCGAAGTCGGCTCGGTTTTCACCGGCGACTATGTCTCCCCAACTCGCCGCCGGTGTTAATAGTGGAATCCAAGATCCGTCACTACTAGCTTGGCCAACCGCCTTCAATGGAGAAGGCAGCCACCACCACCATGCCCGGGCCAAGAGACCCGGATGTCCTCGTGCCGCGAAGATTACCCAGGGGGATCTCCTCTTGCCGTTGTCGAGACGAGGCGCAGCCGCCGTGGATCTCGATCTAAACCCTCGGGCCCAGATCAGATCTCATTGCAGCCAAAATCTCATCGGCCAACGGCCACCGGAGATCTCTTCGCCACCGCCAACCCGCTCCGCACTGCCGTTGGAGGAGGAGGGAGATGGACGCCGCTGCCCCCACGCGTTACAGCCGGCCGAGGACTGTGCCGCCGCCGCGGCCTCACCACAGGGGCTTTGCCCTGCGGCGTCCTCAGCCAGACGGCGGTAGTGGGAGTAGATGAAGGGGGAGGGTTGAGGGCTATGTGGACGGGGACTCCCCGGGGGCGGCGGCGCGGCGCCGCCTCGGGGGAGAGAGGTTGGGAGGTCGGGGGAGAGGCCCAAGAAAAGATCCAGCGGGGGCGGCGCGGCGCCGCCGCCTCACTCTGTTGGTGATGCATGTCTATTTTTTTACCTTTACTAAAAGAACGGCATTTAGATTAAATAGCTTTCAGTATAACTTATACGATATTTACCGTAGATAGACTAGCTGCTAATAACTACACTAGCCGGTGCCAAATCATATTTATTTGTAACTAAATGGTGTGTATAATTAGCCTGTGGTATGGGTTTATTTCTACAAATTTGATTTCCAATTTTTAGATGTCTAGCAAGCAAACATTTATTCGTTTGTTTGATCATGCACGTGTTTTCATTAGCGAAACATAGAAGTAATCCAGCACCACTTCCCTAAATGTGACATATCTCGATCCTTATTTCTGCTAGGGCCGTATCTGAGAAAACGGAGGCCGAGTGCAAAATAAAAGGTGAGGCCCTCGGCATAACAATAGCAATTAGAAAACAAGGCTTCCAACACTAAAAATAGGCTTTGTTGCCTAAAAACTAAAATAGACTGTTATAGATATCATCATCCTTCGGATGTGTTTTAGCATTCGTCCTGGGATCGCCAGGAACCTTATCAGCACTAGTATCTAAACCTTGATTTTCCGAAGAAACATTCAACTCCTTTACTATAAACTTATTAGGAACTTCTTTTTTATGTCGAGTGAGTTTTTTAATCTTTTTCCTTTTCTTCTGTTTTCATGTCCCAACTCCTAATTCTAAAACTGAAGGAAAATTCAGAAAATAAAACTAAGAAGCAAATATCATGCACTAAAAACTAAACATATAAACTAAGAAGGATGAAATAGCCTTTCGTAAATTTGGGAACAAAACCATGTACCAGCACGATGTGCGGTTTTGATAGTCCACTTGATCTTCTTGATGAATTGGTTACCTAGCACTATTGCCCTCACAGGTCCAGCGACAAGCAACAAGGGGATTGAAAGAAGTAGTAGATGAGAGATGTGAGAAATTGAGTGAAGAAGACACCCGAATAAATAGATGGACGATGATGGACCTGCCATACTACTAAAACTACAGTTGAAGAATCGGGAGGGGGAGAATGCAAATGAATTAATCTACAGGAGTAGAATCGGGAGCTGTTATAAGACCATGGGAAGACGCTAGAAGAGACAGAGATCAGAGAGAGAAGAGGAGGAGGTCTTGGGAGTAATTTGTTATGGATTCCTAGGTATTTAGTAGTGTTTACTCGATTAATTGATTAGTCGCGGATTTTTATGGGAGAGTAGCCACGGCTAAACTGGTCATTATTAGTTAGAAAAACTGGGGCCCCGCTAAATTGGGGTCCCTGTTCGGTCCAACACCCTGCACATGTGTGTGGTACGGGCCTGATTTCTGCCCTTCATACCCACGGTGGCCCAGAAAAATTGGCTGCTTACTAGCAGGAAAAATTCTGAGTTATTTTTGAACTTAGTTAGTAAACCTATATACCATGTGCATTCCATTTTATAACACCGACTGGTCAACGGTCCATCTAGGATTTAACCAATGTGGGAGAAACCATGGAAATAATTACATGCAGTATGATAGTTTGATTTTAGGCTGAACCCTAATCCTATACTTTTGTGGCTTCAGTTCTATAATATCTAGGATATACTAAAATTAGTGTAATGGATTAAAGGATACACGTGAACACACTAGTAAAAATATGTTTTGCACAATGTTTTATTTTTAATAAAGGGCCATTTTGTTAACTCAAAATGTAGCATCAATCGAATACGAAACTATGATAAGCAATTCCCCGACCCCTGATAACAAAGATGCACACAGCCAAACACTAACAGTCCGACCAAAAAAAAAGTAAAAATAACTGACATATCGGCGGCATTAATCATACGACGCTGTGCCTATGTCGAAGTAGGTGATGGACCGATCCGGAGATTGGTGCGGCCGGTCCTAGCTTGATTCAGTAGTAGTACTATGGGGAAATAGGATTACCAGCAATTCAGCATGTGCGCATGGGTTGTCTCTCGCGGCGATACATGGACCTTAGGGTCAACGCGAATCCTCCTAGGAAAGGTAGCTTAAAGCCACTGGGCCAAAGCTACATTCCAGGAATAGTGCGAGTCAGCGATTTGTTGGAGGCGGATGGTGTTTCTTGGAATGTGAACATGGTGCAGACCATGTTTGCTGCATATGAAGCTCGGGAGATCTTACAGATTCCTGTGGGAGGCGTAGAGATGGAAGATTACCAGGCGTGGAACTTTACCAAGAATGGGGAGTTCTCGGTTCGATCGGCCTATCATCTTCGTATGAGTCAGAAACAAGCGTGTTCTGGGAGGCCAGAATCTTCCTCGACGGTGGCGGACCACAAATCGTGGCTGTGTTTGTGGGACACGATGGCACCTGGGAAAGTTAAAACACACATGTGGCGAGTCATAAGAAATGGTATTGCGGTTGGATCAGAACTACAGAGGAGGAAAAGTAAACCGAGAGTCTTTTGCGTTTCTTGCGGAAGAGAGGAGACAATTTATCACAGATTTTGGGCCTGCTACCACTCGGTTAAGTTCTAGCAGATAATGCATTCAGAAATGGGGGTGCCGGTGGCGATCCCGCCGAAGTCTTGTAGCCCTCAGGGTGCGTTGTCGAGATGGCTCCTGTCATGGTTCACTGAAGCTTCGGATGATGAACGAGCAGTCATGGTACAGGGAGTTTACGCTCTCTGGCTAGCAAGGAATAATTCCCGAGATGGACAGCGGGTGGAGGAAGCGGACACGATAGCGAGGCGAGTTCTTAACCTAATGGTGGAATGGCAGTCGATCCACGGGCGCAGGAGCAAAGCCGGACAAACGAGGACGATAGAGAAGTGGAAACTCCGGAAGAAGGATGGGTCAAGGCCAACGTTGATGGTGCGACGGCGAAGACGGGAGATGGAGGAGCTGGTGTGGTATTCAGAAACCACGACGGTGCGTATATCACAAGTGCTAGCTACTCTCTCCCGAGGTGCAATGATTCAGCGAAAGCTGAACTCCATGCTTGCCGACGAGCTGCCATCTTAGCGGAAGCACACAATATTCCACGAGTGTTCATTGAGTCGGACTGCAAAGAGATTGTAGGCAAACTGGGAAGCAAAGAGAACGATCTGTCACCTCTAGGGCCGATCATGGAGGAGGTCAAGAGGATAATGGAGGCAAGGGAGGAGTGGAAGATTGCATGGGTAAGAAGAGAAGCTAATCGGGCTGCTCATAGTTTAGCTAGGGAATTTGTTTCTAATAATCGTTGCATGGAGTGGCCGATTATGTCCCCAGACTTTATTTTGCATGTAATTTCGGACGAGATCCCAATAGGAAGAGTTGAATAATCTAAGTTTTGAACTTAAAAAAAAAAGGTCAACGTGAATCCTTGCTGTGAGCGACCACGGCAACGTACGGCGCGGTCGCAGAGAACACATCCATCCATACCCCAATCCGCCGCGGCCACTCACGACCCACCCAGCATCGCCGCCGTCATGACCCGTTCAAGGCAGGCTTGAGTCCCAGCACGTGGAGTTCCTTCGTAGCGACTCGTGCCTCCGACGAATCAAAAAGCGGGAGCACAACGAACCGGGCAGCGGACACGTGGTGGATTGAGTATTTGAGTTGTTGACGGGAGGGGATCCGGTCGTGTCGCCGTGCGGGGCCACGTCTTAGCCGGCGCGCGCGTGGCGTTCGCTGTGGCTGTGGACGAGGCCGTCATCGCGGCGTGGGCAACCGCGCGGGCGGCCGGTCGAGCGAGCCAGCCAGCCACCATCCCACGCAGCTACTAAGTAGGGATGTAAATGGATCGGATCGGATCGGTTAATGCTTTTATCATATCCTTTATCATATTTTTTGGTCGGATTCGGAGCGGAACAGATAATGACCGGATGCGGATTCGAATGCGGATTATGTCGGACTACGGATTCAGAGCGGAAGCGGAGTAAATTCGGACCGGAAACGGACTATAATTATCGGATGATACGCGCAAAGACATGATTTATTTCTACTAAGTAAACAATATGAAAACACTTTTTCATCCAAGCGCATAACAGTAGAGAGTGGCATTTTAAAGTTATAAATCACCAGTATAGCAATAATATGTAGTGCCGATAAGATGTGGATAGCATTACACATAGAGTCCAAGACAAAGGTCGTACTTAAGAAATACTTAATTCAATCGAAGTTTTTATTTATTATGAAAGACAAGTATCCGATCAAGTAGAAGCCGGTAATCATCCTTGATTTCTCTTCAACATGGTGTTCTTCCAATCCATTGGCATCACCCTGTGGGAATGAAAAGAGATATTAGATGCTACACTTGACAATCAGAGAAATTATTGATACTTAGTTGTGGACAATTAATGGACAATTAAGTAGTTCAATCGAATACACATGCATCAGTTCTGAGGTGTATATATCCACATGATTAATCTGTAACTTCTTAGTGTGTGTGTATATAGAGAGAAGAGAAACAAACATCAAGCACCAGATATTGCATTGATGCACGTACTGTACATACATGACTAATTCAATTATATTGATATCTGATCGGTAACTAGCAACATACATATTCAATCATGAGTACAGGTGTATATATAAATGTAAATCTAACCTGATCGACATGTGATTCGTAACTAGCAAGTAGCAGCACACATATAGAAGGCATATATTAGTAAAACTAATCCATATGTGCAAAAAGGATACATGCTGGTAATATATACTAACATACATCAGAGAATTGCCGGTATAACTGCATACCTAAACTTCTTGCTCATGATGCAGTTTATCAGCCTCTTATTCAAGATCCGTTCCTTGATTATCCTATGTATCAGCAGCATGAAATTTAAGGAAAATATTGTTATTACTTAAAAGAAATAAAATAGCAGTAATGTTCAAGAGGCAATCAGACATACTTGCATAGCTAGCCTCTCCCCTAAAGTTGAAGTACTCATGGTATAATGGAAATTGTCATCATCACTGCCAGCTTCTGCTTGTGACTACAAAGTCCAGGAAATATATTAGCATTAGATGATGTATAGGGAATTAATGATCATGAAGGCAAGTCCCTTGAAAAATTAGTAAGAGCGGTAGAGAGGGCAGGGCCTTACCTTTTCGTCAAGCTGTTCCTCAAGACTCATATTAGCAATAAGTGTTTCCACAACCTCCAGATCGTTCACAATAGAACCAAGTCTATCCCCTCTTTTATTGTCATTTTTCCTAGATGCAGCAACCCAGTCCTTTGTACATATTAATGCTTCTACCACATGGGGGTCGAGACGACTGCGGAATGGATCAATAACACGACCACCGGCACTGAAAGCTGCTTCCGAGGCAACAGTGGACACTTGTATGGCCAAAACATCACGAGCAAGCATTGATAACACAGGATATACATCTTGATGTGTTTTCCACCATGATAAGATATCAAAGTTCTCAAAAGCAACCTTTGAAAGCCTTACTGTAGCTTCTGCCATGTACTTATCCAAGTCAGTGTCGCCATCATTAGCCCCATGAGTGCCCTGCTGAGACAGAAAATAATCATCTTCATCTTCTACCATAAGATCAGTCACACCTTCTTGGGAAGTGGTAGTACAGCTAGGTCCATCAGTGCTCTGTGAATACTTAGAAGCATATGCTTGGTACATCTGCTTCACAGCAATAATCAACTCTTCTACTTTACCACGATACATTAGTTCCCCATGAACCTTTCTCATGTAATGTTCAATTCCACTTCTCTTGTATCTAGGGTCAAGAAAGAAGGCAACCGCAAGAGCAAGATTTGACTTCCTCCAGTACTTATCAAATTTAGTTTGCATAGAAGCTGCCATCTTTTTAATAGTAGTATCACTACTTTTACGCCAACCAGAAATTAAAGCCTTGATCTCACAGAAGCCTTTATAGAACAAGTTTGCTGTTGGATATTGATTACCTGATAGCAGAGTAGTGAGATCATCAAACTTCTTCAAGCATCTACAAAGAGTAAGCGCCTTGTCCCAATCATCAGCTGTTGGAGCAAACTTATCAAACTTCTTTTTGTCAATCTCATGCAACCTATCAAAGGCCTTCTTATAATATAGGGCATCACTCAACATGTGGTATGTAGAATTCCACCTCGTTTGGACATCCAGCCGTAGACCTTTTTCTGTGGACAACCCACACTCAGATGCACACTTATAGAATTCCTCCTCCAACTGAGGCGATGATTTTACTGCCAAAACAAATGCCTTAACACCCCAAACTGCATTTGAAATCTGATCAAGACCATCTCTAGCAACCAAATTAAGAACATGATTTGCACATCTCACATGAAAGAATTCACCATCACATACTAGAGGGGAATACTCTTTCAGTTTACTAATGACATGTTTAACACAAACTTCATTTGAAGATGCATTGTCCAAAGTAAGAGAAAACATTTTTTTCTCAATAAACCAGCGCAAAATGCAAGCAATAAATTCTCCAGACATGTTAAGACCAGTATGGCGCCCTTCTACATGCATAAATTTGATGATCCTTTTCTGAATAATCCATTCATCATCAATCCAATGCACAGTGACACACATGTACCCTTTATTCTGATTTGATGTCCACATGTCCATTGTGGTGCTAAAATGACAGTTAATTGTTTTGAGATACTCATACAGCTTATCCTTTTCTGTTTCAAACATAGCCACTATTTCATTTCTAACAGTGTTACGGTTCTTGAGAGGAAATGAAGGGCGCAAGGATTTGATGAAGTCACGGAAGTAATCATGCTCAACAATATTGAAGGGATATTCATGCATGATTATTGCCAAGTGGAGCTTTCTCAAGGAAGACTCTTGATCGTACTTATAAGCCTCAACAGCAACAGAACCATGTTCCTTCTTCTCTACTTTGAGCAACTGTTGGCCTGACTTCACACTATGCATCTTAATATGGTTCAAGAAGACTGATGTCCCATTCCTGCTATTTCTCTTTGCATCATAAGTGCAGTACTTGCATTTAGCCCATTCTTCCTTAACTTTCTTGCCATCTACCACCACCATCTTGAAAAACTTATCAAAATGGTCCCAACATTCTGATGTGGTCTTCTTTTGTTTCTTCCCTACAGGCTCATCGACTCCTGCATCCTGAATATCGCCCTCCAGATCAATCACTTCATTTGCAACTTCATTTCCACTGCCAATATCCAGCGGCTCTTCATCTTGACTTTCAGCTGGGGGTGATACAACCATACTGTGAACTGAACCTGCACTTGTTCTTTCAGATGTTGATCTTTTCCCCAATATCTTATTCAGACGATCTATAAAAAGAATAACAATACAAAAGTAATCGGTCACTTTTTAATGATCAAAGGAATTAATATATGAGAAGGATCAGCAAGAAAGACATTAAACATCATAAATTCAATGTTTTGTAGTCTATTAAGATAAAGCCTACTCGACTACTACAAACTTGCCATTGTCATGTATGGGTGTCGATCATGGCCGTGAGCAACACTGATTTTGCTCCGCGCGAATCTAAACTGAATAATACGTGGGTGCCGAAGTGAAGTGGCATGCTGCAGTTTGCCTGCAACTGAAGCCAACTTACACATGTGCCAGAATGTTTTTCTATCCTGATAAGTTGAACTAGCTGGGTGTGTCGGTTCAGTGTTTAAGTCAGGTTTGTGTTGCCAAGTGGATCTTGCATAAATGTTCAGGAATTTGTTCTACAGAAAAGGTTGGCTGAAAATTGAATAAGAAAAGGGCAAGTGTTGGCCGGAACCAAATACTACTGTCTCTTTCTGTCTCCTCTGTTTTTCAGTTACTCTGTTTTTCTATGGAAGTCTGAAGCATACATCTTTATGAAATACAGCATGTGTGTGAGTCCACAGAAAGCAGACAAAGGCAAGAGAGATTGTGAGGGTCTGACCATAAATACATTGATTCAGCAAGATGTGTAAGTGCAAGAAGCTAACCGAAGGCCCAAGCAAGCAAGCAATCGGATTGATTTCTAGAGCTAGCTACTGTATTCATTGCTTCCAACCTGGTGAGTTTAGAGGAGTATGTGCGTACGTGCTAATGGTCACGTTCTATCGGCGTATTACTCATGGCGAACTGCGCCGACACGGACCCACGTCGGATCCATGGAGACCGCCATCAAGACGGCGGACGTTGACCATCGTCGCTTCCGGGTTGCCGATCATGGCCGTGAGAAGCGCCGGCCACGCCCGTCGAGGCTCTATGACGCTGGCGTGCGTTTTGGCGTGGTGTGGGCGTGCAACAGCTCACGGCGTCCATTGACAGCCGAACATGATCATAGATCATCGGTGCTTTACCTTGCGCGGGACTATGTGCATCTACGAATTCACTTACCTCCGTTTTTGGCACCAACTGACTGGCCACGGCCACGGGCATCTTTCACCATGGTTGAACCACCGGAGTACCGGACTATCGGAGAGATCAGAGATGCAGTCGGCGGCCGGGGAAAAGCAACAATGCAAGATGGCGATGGAGAGACCGAGAGAGGGATAAGTATGCGCTATCGCCGTTGTGCTACCAATTTTACAAGCGGTGATTGCGTACCAGATTATGGTAGAGTATATCCTAGGGGCGACTGCAAATCAACAATTACTAACTTAAGTTGGCATATGGACCGGGCCGACTCGTCTGGGTTTGGGCTTATTTTATCGGATATAATCCGGTTTTCTTTCCTCAGATAATCCGCAAAAAATAGCGGATAATCCACATCCGTCGGATACTAGGGATACCATATCCGTCGGATATCCGATTAATCGAAATCCGTATCCGCATCCATATCCGGCGGATACACATAATTGCGTACCATATCCTCAAAAGCGGATGCGGATGCGGATTCGGCGCGGAAATTCGTCGGACCATTTGGTATCGTGCGTTGGAGTTGACCTAAAGGGGCACGGGCGCGGTGATAAACCGTCAAGTAGCACCACAACAATCGAAAGGACACGAACGTGCAGAACTCTTGCTTTAAAATTTCATTCAGTTCAGGTGACGGACCTGCTTGCATGGCCCTCCAACAACCCAATACAATACAAGCTAAGCTACCCCTGGTATATAGTTTTGATTCGTAGGACTTTGGAGGACTAAAATTCTTAAGATTTTTCGTACGTTAGCTCGATTCATAGTCATTTGTTAGATTCCATAGAAAACTAACACCCACTCAAACCTCTTGGAAAAAGTTACCGACAAAAAACTGCAACCAAAGCTCTCTTGGAAAAAGTTCCCTTTTTAATGCAATCAAACAAACTCAAAACCTATAAGGTGTGTTTGGTAGGGTGTATGAAGGGTGCATGAGCCTAAAAGTTTCTTTCTTGACCCACTTTTGGGCGTTTGGTAGAGTGTATGAACGGTGCATGAGTCCACACTAGCTTAGCACAAATACATTAGAAGCATGCATGAAGAGGGGTGTTGAGTTGAGCATGCATGAGGAGGAAACAACTATGCTGAGACGAGAACGCAACCAAACACACCCTAGACTTTCGGTGAACATGACATTTTAATCATACATTTCTTCTATTCTTGCGTTTTTATAATTATGCAATTAAAGATGCCCTAAATATATTCCTCCAAAATACTTGTCGTGATTTCAGTTTAAAATTTAAACTAAAACCATGACAAGTATACTTGAACGGAGGGAGTATAAACCAACCAACCAGCCCAACTAGAACAGTTCAAACAAACAAACCCATCCTAATTTACTAAGCCTAGAATCTTGACACGATAAATTACTACTCCCTCCATCTCATAATATAAAAACGTTCTTGAACGATAAATTACTAAACCCATCCTAATTTACTAAGCCTAGAGTCGTTGACGGAGGGAGTATACAAGAGGGTCGAGACAAGAAAGACCTAACCTCCAAAACAAATTACCCCCAAAGACATAGCAGTACATATAGAACAATAACAAACAAACATCAAAATTGGGTGGTACCAGTACTACTCATCCAGCTGACCAATACTCCCAGCTAGTGCTCGGTCGCTCAAGTAGTGCTCACCAACTCTGACCCAACCCACTGTAGAAGGTCAACGGCCCAAAAGAAGCAGCTAACGTACGCAGGGTTTGGTTATGCATCTCTGCTTTCAGAAAATGATGGGCAAAATCTAATCCTAATACAATCCATCTACCTAACCGGCATGGAGTTAGCGACGGGACGAGCGGCCGTGTTGTTTATTTATTTCTGTCCATGACGTGGCTTGATTAGTTGTGGACATGTTCAACGGCTACATGACAGGAGTAGTGACCGAATCCAGCAAAGACGCCAGTCAGCATGTTTAATTAGACACCATGCGTACGTGTCGAAACAATGGGGATGGAAGCCTGAATCCAATTTTGTATATAGTCTATCTTTAACATTTATCATTCGTTGTGATAATGATGATGACGGCGATGATAACGAAAAAGACAACGAAGAAGAAGAAGAAGCGGTCTTATGGTGTGAGTCATGGCTTAGCTACTGGTCGGTGGCGAGGGCTACATGGCAATTGGCGAGTTGAGTGTGTGGCGGGAGCGTGGTGCGGCAGTTGCTATGGCGATTCACTGCCTCAAGACCTGGAGGTGGGGTGTTCTTGCCCGAGGCCAATGGTGGCTAAGGTGTCCTTGACGTCGTTTCCTTCATGAAGGCGTTCCTGGGACCATTCTTCCTCCTTGGAACACTGGGTGAACCCCCCAAATCTAGTTCGGATCGAGCAGCGACAGTGCTTCGGCGTCCTGCTTGGCAAGAAGGCAACGTCTTGGAGTCCGCAATCTCTCTACAGTTCTTGTTAGTTGTGGTGGTGGTGATGACGAGCTCCTGCCGAATTCATGTTTGCTTCAAATATAGTTCTCAGCTTGACCCAAGGGAGTGTCGTCAACATGTCAACATGTCGACTTAGGCTTTTTTTTGGACTCCTACCTGCCGCGGACGGTGCTCCCAATCATTATGGAAGGTTCCTCGATGAAGGAGTTTGATGGCGAGGCGACATTCCCCGCAAATTCAAGATGAGCTTACTTCTCTTGCCAATATCTTGGGTTTGTGTTTTTGTCCTACTTAGAGCAAGTCCAATAGGGTGATATAAGCAGGCTGTAAAGATATAAACATTTTTTTGCTGAGTTGAAGGAGAGAGAAGAGAAAGAAGTTGTAAAGATATAAATATATTATTTTTTCTGAGTTCGAGGCGAAAGAAGAGAAGCAGGTTGTAGATTAGTAGCCAGTTGCAACACGACTCCAAGAAAAATTATGAGAGAAGAAGATGGGTCAAGCTGTGATAAAAATGGTAAATGTCTTTTGCTAACTATTGTACAAATGGACTATTATGTTGGCTACATGTGTCGTGCCAACTTCATATAGCCTGTTGTTGGCTATACTATTAATCATGCCCCTCTTCCTCCAGGAGGCATCTACTTCGGGGAGAACCCTAGATCTGGGTCTCCCAGTTTGGATGATGACGGAAACTGGGTGCCGTTCTTCCTCTTGAGGACATCATTTTGGAGCAGGTGCTGATTGGAAGGGCCTAAAGGCGGGGCGGGGTTTCATCTTCTGCATCGATGATGGCGGGTCTCGGCGGCGTGGCACAGTGGAGGCTCGGCGTCTGATGTGGGTTGACGGACTAGCGCAGGAGGGCGACGTTGTCTGGCCTCGTGCTGGCGTCGATGGAAGAGAGGCCTAGTAAGGTCAACGCATTAGTTCTGCTCTAAGGATGGATCGATGAAAGATGGAGGTAACGGCCCTTGTAGCGTGCGGTGCTCACTGGGGGTGTGCCGGACTGATGTGTGACCCAGTCTAGGTAGTGGCTTGGATGGGGCATCCGGCTTTAGATGTTAAATTTTGGTGCGATATTTATTTGGTATTAGGCCCAGAAATTCGACACACCTTCATCAAGGGATAGGAGTAGCAACAGGCGTTGCCAAGATGGTGGCTTCAGACTTATTGATGTATTACCTTGTAAGATCTTTGAGAATGGTTAATAATATGGCTGCATGCATCGTCCAGATGCAAAGGCCGAGGGTACATCCTCCTTTCCAAAAAAAAGTATACTATTAGTCATGCTCCGACACTAGCAATCTTGTGTGTGTGCATCCACACATGTGTGAGTTTGTCTTGGGAGCTAGTTCAGCGCTTTGCATCTTTCGCCATAAGAGGCGTTATTAATAATCTAATCCAAGGCTTATTAGGCCTTTCTTCCCTTTAAAGGCCAAGAAGGTCTATGTATTCTCTCCGTGAAACGGTTGTTGGAGTGTGCAGAGTGGAGCACATGTGCTTATGTTGATGGTGATTAACGGTCGGCATCACAAAAGTTCAAAACCCCAAAACACAGACAACTTATGATTTAAAATTACAGATATTAAAAGTGCATGCCCATCATGCATTCCTGATTGACTCCATGGCTAGAGTCTAGACGCACATGACACTACTAATAAACAATAAATTACTTGCTCAGACAGTAAAAACAAGACAAGGGCATACTTCCAAACCTAATTACCTCCAAAGAGACATACCCAAAATAGTTATATTTTTTGAACTTTGACATATACTTGTAGTTACAACAGCCACAAGACAACATCAAACCAAATCCAAACCATATGATTAGCAAATATGTACAATCATATATAGGGGGTCTATTAGTGCTACAATATACTACCAGTAGACAGCCAACAAGTTTTCTATTAGAGGACAACTGAAATATTTAACTATCCAATTCTTTTCGAGCAATGCATTTGACAATCTATATTTTACAACTACAACCCATTCATTTTTAAAACTGCAACACTGATTATGCTGGAACATATATCTATATCTATAAAAATAAACCTAAATTTGGAGTATGGATATCTTTTTAAGTTGAGATGAATTTTTGTTTCAAATCATTACAAAAAAATGCAATTACACAGGTAACTGCACATAATTTCAGAAAGTCACACGCTTGTGGTTCTCGATGCTCTTAGAAAAACCATCAGCATGTAATAAGTTATATACTCCCTACGTAAACTAATATAAGAGCGTTTAGATTACTAAAATAGTGATCTAAACGCTCTTATATTAGTTTACAGAGGGAGTACTATATGTTAAACTTGTGTTTCAAATTTATTACTTTTTATTCATGTTATCATACATTCCTACTTGTGATTTTCTGAATTTAAATGAAAATGTGTCTTCTAAAAGTCTACATTTGCATAATCATATTTTTAAGTTATTTTTTGACTGACTTATGCAAAGCATTTTCTAATGTATGTTTTATTGCAGGCTAAACGTCCTTCTGCTATCGATTCCTTTCACGAAATCACAACCAACTGATAGGGCAAGACGATAGCCTCTTCTTGGACTACGACGGAACACTATCGCCAATAGTAGATAATCCTGATGAGGCATACATGTCCAGCGAGGTAAGTATAATGAAAAGAAAAATTCTTGCATGTTACTTGATATTTGTAGATCTTTCTTATCCCTGATCCATATAATCATATTCACGAAGTTGTTGAAGAAATTGCCTCCTTGTGCCCCACTTCAGTCGTCAGTGGAAGGGCCCGCGATAAGGTATTACTGACTAATGGGTATGTAGTAGCCTTTTAATTTGGATGCTCTATACATTTGTAATTCGTGACTCACTTATTTTGCAATTCATCTGCAGGCAGAAAATTTCACAATGATCGAAAACCTGCACAATGCAGGGAGCCACGGAGCAGAAATCAAACTAGTAAACCATTATTAAATTTAGCAATGCCTATATTTAGTTTATCCTTTCTCTTTAACGCGCTCAGAAATTACGCATATTTAACCTGCAGAGTGACAAAACAGAAGCCCACGAGCCTGCCAGCGAGTATGTACCTTTTATAAATCAGGTATAAAATAACGAACTATAATAATACGCATATCTATTATTCAATTTTTAAAAATGCAACACCGGTTATGTGGGGGGGGGGGCAATGGCCCCCTATGCTATATACGATTATCTGTTGGAACAATATCAATTCTTCAAGGCTCCAAATGGTGAGTTAAGCATGAGATGTGTAATTGATTAAAATGACACCATATCTCACTCTGATCAAAGGGGTGGTTCTTATCAAGCTTTACAACAACTATTTTTCTGCTTCCTACTGTTCTGTCCATCAGTAAAACTCAGTTCTACCTAGCCCTTGCCTTATCCAGCTCTTCCCCATGCTCCATTCTTTTGCCAGCGATGATACTATCTCTAACGTTTGCTTTATTGCAGGCTAAACGTCCTTCTGCTATCGATTCCTTTCACGAAATCACAACCAACTGGCAGGGCAAGACGATAGCCCTCTTCTTGGACTACGACGGAACACTATCGCCAATAGTAGATAATCTTGATGAGGCATACATGTCCGGCGAGGTAAGTATAATGAAAAGAAAAGTTCTTTCATGTTACTTGATATTTGTAGATCTTTCTTATCCATGATCCATATAATCAGATTCACGAAGTTATTCAAGAAATTGCCTCCTTGTGCCCCACTTCAGTCGTCAGTGGAAGGGCCAGCGATAAGGTATTACCGACTAATGGGTATCTAGTAGCCTTTTAATTTGGATGTTCTATAAATTTGTAATTTGCGACTCACTTATTTTGCTATTCATCTGCAGGCAGAAAATTTCACAATGATCGAAAACCTGCACTATGCAAGGAGCCATGGAGCAGAAATCAAACTCGTAAGCCATTATTAAATTTAGCAATGCCTATATGTAGTGTATCCTTTCTCTTTGACGCGTTCAAAATTTACGTAAATATTTAACCTGCAGAGTGACCACGAGCCTGCCAGCGAGTACTTACCTGCTATAAATCAGGTATAAAATATAACAAACTATAATAATACGAACATCTATTATTCAATTTTTAAAACTGCAACACCGGTTATGTGGGGGGGCAATGGCCCCTATGCTATATACGATTATCTGTTGGAACAGTACCGATTCTTCAAGGCTCCAAATGGTGAGTTAAGCATGAGACGTGTAATTGATTAAAATGACACCATATCTCACTCTAATCAAAGGGGTGGTTCCTTCTGAGGCTAGATGTTATCATGCTTTACAACAACTATTTTTCTGCTTCCTATTGTTCTGTCCATAAGTAAAACTCAGTTCTGCCTAGCCCTTGCCTTAGTCAGCTCTTCCCCATGCTCCATTCTTTTGCCAACGATGGTACTATCTCTATTGTTTGCTTTATTGCAGGCTAAATGTCCTTCTGCTATCGATTCCTTTCACGAAATCACAACCAACTGGCAGGGCAAGATGATAGCCCTCTTCTTGGACTACGACGGAAAACTATCGCCAATAGTAGATAATCTTGACGAGGCATACATGTCCAGCGAGGTAAGTATAATGAAAAGAAGAATCCTTGCATGTTAGTTGATATTTGTAGATCTTTCTTATCCCTGATCCATATAATCAGATGCGTGAAGTTGTTCAAGAAATTGCCTCCTTGTGCCCCACTTCAGTCATTAGTGGAAGGGCCTTTTAATTTGGATGCTCTTTACATTTGTAATTAGCGACTCAGTTGTTTTGCTATTCATCTGTTGGCAGAAAATGTCATAATGATCGAAAACCTGCACTATGCAGGGAGCCATGGAGCAGAAATCAAACTCGTAAGCCATTATAAAATTTAGCTATGCCTACATGTAGTTTATCCTTTCTCTTTGACGCGCTCAGAATTTACGTAAATATTTAACCTGCAGAGTGACGAAACAGAAACCCACGAGCCTACAAGCGAGTACGTACCTGTTATAAATCAGGTATAAAATATAATGAACTACAATAATCTGCATATCTATAATTCAATTTTTAAAACTGCAACACAGATTATGCTGGCTGGGGGCAATGGCCCCTCAGCTATATACTGTTATCTGTTGGAACAATGTCGATTCTTGAAGGCTTCAAACGATGAGTTAAGCATGAGACGCGTAATTGATTAAAATGACACCATATCTCACTCTGATCAAAGGGATGGTTCTTTCTGACGGCTTGATGTTATCAAGCTTTACAACAACTATTATTTTGCATCCTACTGTTCTGTCTCAGTTCTGCCTAGCCCTTGCCTTAGTCAACTCTTCCCCGTGCTCCATTCTTTTGCAAAAAACTACCAGCAAACCACAAGTTGCGGTTTGCAAAGAAACCCTTCTTAAATGTTTGTCCTCAAATAATTACAAAAAAATTAGGTGAGGTTTTGTGCGGTTTGTGCGGTTTGCAGATAAGCCCTTGAGGTGAGATGAACTTGTGTTTCAAATAATTACACAAAAACGTAGTTACACATGTTCTCGAAGACATCTACTAGAAGGAAATGTTGCGTGAGAAGCAACGTATTCCAAGAGCCATCGACATTCAGGAGATCTGCCACCCATTTTAGTCTGCATCGACGTTTTTGTGTGATCGGCCTAAAGGAGGGTTCCCTTTGGATCCAAGGATCCCGCCATATGTGTATGTTTTCTGCAGTACCAACACGCCAGATGCACCCCTGCTTAGCTAGCTCTAACCCATATTCAAGGGCTGCCCATGTCGACGAACCATTCCCTGTGAAGACTATGTCAATAAAGGATCCAGACGGATAGTACTTAGCTCATAGGACCTGTGCACATAGGCTCTCCGGAAACTACGTGCAAGCAATGCCCTGATTGAACAACCTCAAATTTTTGCACAAGCTCCTACAAATTTTGCATCCAGCTGATGTATGTACTCGCTCAAGTCCTTTTTACTTAGCGTATAAGATTTGTCTTAAGTCAAACTCCGTAAAGTTTGACCATGTTTGTATGAAAAAATATCGACATCTATAATACTAAAATACTAAAGTTATACATTATGAAAATTAAATTTATGACGCATCTAATTATATTGGTTTCGTATTAGAATGTTGTTATCTTTTCAATAAAGTTGGTCAAACTTTACTAAATTTGACTTTAGACAAAACTTATATGTGGAGTAAAATGGACCGGAGCGAGTATATATACTCCAATAAATGTGAATATACCATCGGATCAATAAAACTGTACAGTAGTGGATTTTAGAGCTTACCCAGGTCCCAATGAACATCACAAGAATTTTGGGCTTTGGGGGCTTTGATCTGAACTCCGACCAATGTGTAAAATTGGGGAAATGATCTGATGATTCATACTATGAAATAAACAAGATGTTGGCAGTTACTGCACGTGGGGCACAAATGCAAGAGCCCCCTGGCGAGGGAATTCGTCCCCGACATATTCTCGTCCTCTGTATATCCTAGCCATTCACCGCACAAAACATAGAAGCTTTAATTATACCAACACTGCGCATGGATGCCTCCATTGGAGCCTAGGAAATGGATTTCGTAATCATCTAGCGTCAATACGGACGTTTGTCTGGACGCTGAATTCATCTACTATCACTATATAATAGAATGCCCATGCGTTGCTACATGCTACAATACATATAATATTGCATTTAAATGCCTTCATTGAAGACCAAGAAATTGAATTGGTAATCATCTAACCTCAGTATGGATGTTTGGCTGTATACTGAATTCGTATTGGAAACACATGGCCAATTCCATGCCGTTTTGGCTCCAATGCAAAGCTCGTTCCCACCATTCGGACGGATAGCACTCCGTTTTCTTCCTAATTGTCCATCTCCCGCAACCCTTTGTACTCTATATACACACACACTAAGAAGTTACAGATTAATCATGTGGATATATACACCTCAGAATTGATGCATGTGTATTCGAACTACTTAATTGTCCACAGCTAAGTATCAATAATTTCTCTGATTGTCAAGTGTAGCATCTAATATCTCTTTTCATTCCCACAGGGTGATGCCAATGGATTGGAAGAACACCATGTTGAAGAGAAATCAAGGATGATTACCGGCTTCTACTTGATCGGATACTTGCCTTTCATAATAAATAAAAACTTCGATTGAATTAAGTATTTCTTGAGTACGACCTTTGTCTTGGACTCTATGTGTAATGCTATCCACATCTTATCGGCACTACATATTATTGCTACACTGGTGATTTATAACTTTAAAATGCCACTCTCTACTGTTATGCGCTTGGATGAAAACGTGTTTTCATATTGTTTACTTAGTAGAAATAAATCATGTCTTTGCGCGTATCATCCGATAATTATAGTCCGTTTCCGGTCCGAATTTACTCCGCTTCCGCTCCGAATCCGTAGTCCGACATAATCCGCATTCGAATCCGCATCCGGTCATTATCCGCTCCGCTCCGAATCCGACCAAAAAATATGGTAAAGGATATGGTAAAAGCATTATCCGATCCGATCCGATCCGTTTACATCCCTACTGCTGATGCACCATCGCCCGTGCTGTTGCTGCTGACCATCTGCTGTTGATCCAAGTGACCGTGGTGCTACTGTCTGATCTCTGAAGAAGGTACTGCTACCTGAAAATTGTGTGCCTGATAGATCAAATGACTGTGTTGCTTTGTAGTCAAATTAAAAAATCTCTGTTACTGTAATTGCAGTAGATCAAATGATTCAAATCCAGTCACTGTTACAAGATGCTGAAAATTCAAATTCAATCACTGTTACAACCCCAAAAAGAATTTATGGGTGCCTGATAGATTAAAATTTTAAATTGTGTGATTGATAGTGTTGGAAGCAATTGTGTGTGACTGTTGACTGCAAATTTTCTGAATGCAAATTTGTAACGCATGAAACATAAGGCACATATTCACACTAAATCAGTTTCGACAATGTCAAAGCATACAGTAGTAGTGACAGTAATTTTGATAATTCAAGCAAATTAATTGAACCTATCTATGCTTAACATGGCACAGAAAAAATCAGTAGATGCAGAGCAATTATGATCTGAACAAACAATGTCTCTAGAACTGTTACTAGAGGAACTACTGTAAGTAGAGTAAAGTTGGTGGTGAATGAAGGGAAAAAAACAAGGGCCAGTTGTTAAGCCAGGCAGAACAAGATGATTTAGTGGCATTAGCACTTTAGCAGAGCACATCACAGTTCAGAGACAAAGAAGGAAAAACCTGCTCCAAAGTAGCAGAAATAAGACAAATTCATTCATGGCAGTAAAAAAGAGGTTAGGAGCAGAATCATGAGATGATAAGTAAGTAGAGTAGTTATATATGGCACTTGCTAGAGGAACTGCTACTAGCTCTGGGACCTCTATGAAAATTTAGGATCTACTAGTTTGACATGAAGGTACACTGAATGCATTTCTCTGACAAAATCCTGTTACAGAAATTGACAATATATACACATACAGAAACTAACTTCCCATTGGAAGTCAAGAGAAGCAAGCAAGCAAGAAAGGAACAAGACATGGTCAAAATTCAGTTAAGATACATACAGTAAAATCCAATTGTATGACAGGAGTTGAAATCCAATTCTTTCTGAAATGACAGGAGTTGGAAGTTTCATAAGAAATGAAATGGTGTTACAAAGGCTCCTGTCATAACATTTCTTAGTCAGTAGTTCACATTTTTGTAATGGTTGCAAGGCTCCTGTCATTCTACTCATTTTTTGTGTGTATATCCTTGTTATGGTACCATGATGTACTCATCTTTTGTCATTGCTAGCAGGAGTATGGATTTGAACATGATGCCTCAAGAGGAAGAAGATGAAGGTATTAATTTGAATTTGATGCCTCAAGAGGAGGAACCTCAAGTGGCAGAGAATGTAGTTATGGAGTTGAACTTGATGCCTCAAGAGGAAGATGATGAAGATATGAATTGGATGCCTCAAGAAGATGAAGGGAAAGAGGATGAAGCTCAAGAGGAAGAGGATGAAGTTATGAATTGGATACTTCAAGAGAAGAGAAGAGAATTGTCAGATAAGGAGAGGCATGGTGTTTACTTTGTCTTGCTGGTAATCGAGCTCAGAGATGGTTCTGTTCAACCAGACGACAAGCTGCTAGTCTCAAACCTGTTGGACATAAGTGTACGATCTGTTGAAAGAATCTGGGAACAGGCTAAAAAGCAAATTGCCGATGGCAAAGAAGTAGATGTCTCAAGCAAGAAGCCAGGAAGATCCGACCGAAAGAGAAAGGAGCTAGATCTAGAGAGGACCTCAACAATCCCACTGAATAAAAGAAGAACAATTCGATCTCTGGCACGGTCTCTAGGTGTGGCCCGATCGACCCTACATAAGAGGTTCCAGTTGAATGAGCTCAACCGCATCACAAGCACCGTGAAGCCTCACCTCAAGCTAGAGAACAAGCTTGCGAGATTGAAATTTTGTATGTCCATGGTCGATGACAATTCGATCTCAACTTCTTGGGCTATGTTAAAACCAATGACGAATATGGTTCACATCGATGAGAAGTGGTTTGACATGACGAGAGTGAAGAATACTTACTTTGTACTTCCAGGGGAACCTGAACCGAAGCGCACCGTGTCAAACACTCACAACATTGGGAAGGTGATGTTCCTAACAGCTGTTGCCAAGCCTCAATATAACAATGAGGGGGAGCTAACATTCGATGGGAAGATCGGCATTTGGGCATTCGTCGAAGAGGCTGAGGCGAAGCGGACAAGTCAAAACAGAACAAAGGGAACAAAAGTGTTGACATCAGTGAAAGTAACCAGGCTTGTGTGCAGAGATTATCTAATCAATAAGGTTATCCCGGCAATTCAGGATAAGTGGCCTGACGATGATGAGGGAGCAACAATGTTCATCCAACAAGATAACGCAAAGCCTCATGTCCTTCCCAATGATGTAGCTTTTCGAGAAGCTGTGGAACAAACTGATCTTGACATCCGATTGCTACAACAGCCCCCAAATAGCCCTGAGTTAAATTGTTTGGACCTCTTCTTCCATAACTCTCTCCAGTCTCTAACGGACTGCAGGTCACCTACAAACATCCAGGAATTGGTACAGGGTGTGGAAGAGGAATTCGAGAACTACGATCCTGACTAGTTGCACAGAAGCTTTATCACATTAGCAGCAGTTATGTTTGAAGTTATGAAAGACAAAGGAGGAAATCAATATAAGTTGCCGCACTTGCACAAGGATCGCGTTCAGAATGCTGGAATGGAAATAACCGATGTATATTGCGACAGTCGGGTAGTTGTTGATACTAGGGCCATTATAGAAGAAATGGAAATTGCAATAGGAAAAGAAAATGAAAGGAAAGAATTAGCTAGAGAAGGGAAAAGAAAGAAAAGTAAAGGGAAGGGAAGGGAAGAAGTGGCCAGAGAAAGGAAAAGAATGTAGTCAAGAGGGGACAAAGAGGCCCTTATGTCATGTAGTCAGGTGCTCCTTGTGTATGTCTTGTGTAATCTTGTGTCAAGAGGGGACAAAGATGCCCTTATGGCAATGCCCTTGTGTATGCCTTGTCTAATCCTTGTATATCAACTCCTTGTTGGAATTTATTGGAATTATCTGGGTTATTTGGATTAATTGAATTATCTGGGTTATTTGAATTAATTTGGGGTATTTGGATTTATTTGAATTGATTTGGATTACTTTTAGTTATTTGAATTAATTTGGATTAATTTTAGTTATTTGAATTAATTTAAAATATTTGGATTTATTTCAATGAGGCATGCTAATGTCACAATCAGTATACTTTTAAGGTCAGTGGCAAGCAAGGCCTTTGCTAATCTGTATGCTTGGCAAGCAAGGCCTTTGCTAATCCCATATCATCAATTAGATGATACTCCAAATTGCAATCTACTGATGGTATGAGATTATCTTCTACTGCAATAGCAATCTAGCTTTAGTAAAAAAGCAAGAGTCCCTTGTATGGAGTTAACTGAAAACTAAACATGTTCTAAAGTTTTGAGTAAGCTGGAGCAGTACAAAAGCAACTCTAAAGTTTTGAGTACATGCTGTAAAAATGTCTACTGAATTTACTCCATGTTCTAAACAGAGTACTCCTATATTAATACAGCAATCTGCCATAACTACTCCATGCCAGAACTACTCCATGGTCTGGAAATCTGAAGTCCAAGAAATCTACCAGAACTACTCCATGATGAGTACTCCAGGCCATTGTGAGACACAATTTGAAATTTGCCAACACAATTTGTTCTACTGGATCTACAGTAAATAAATTTGAGAACAAATTTTCTTCAGTCCCTCACTGACAACACAAATTTTTTGGATGCATTCAACTTGAACATGGAGTATTTTCAGCAAAAAAACTTGAGTATGGCAGCATTTTCTGCAAAAATTAAATGGAAAAAGCTCAAGATGATTAATCATGAGTACTGTCACATGACAGATTACTCCTGTACACTATTGTGCATTTTATAAGTGCAGACTAGTTCTATAAGTGCACACTAATTCTAGAAGTGCAGATGTTTAGTTGTGACATTATACAGGAGGAATATTCAATCTAATTCAGCAGTTGAGAATGCAGTTGTTTAGTGCAGTTGAAAATGCAGCAATTCAGGAATCACCTGAATCAATTCAGACCACTGCTGAAGATGTCCTTGAACTGCCACTCCTTCCACCTGAAGATGTTGCCACTCCTTCCAATCACAAACTTTCAGACCAAAGCACACACAGCAATCCACCAAAAGAGGTCGCCACTCCTCGAACTACCACCACACACGCCCAATTGTTGGCCTTGAGCGAAGCCGCCGAAAATCGACCTACTCAGTCACCATTAACCATTGCTAAGTTTCAGAGTTCATTTCAGAAAATAAAAAACAAAGTTTCAGAGTTCATTTCAGAAAAGAAAAAACGAAGTTTCAGAGTTTGGAGTTGGGATGGATGGGGTGAGGGGCGAACCTGGGCTTGCGCCGGCGGCCGCCCTCATGGAGCCGCCGACGCCGCTTCTCCCCGGAAATAGAGTTTGCGGCGAGCTCAGGGGCAAACCCCCGGTAGCCGCACGAAGACAAGCTCACGCAGTTGCCTCCCCACCCCGCAACGCACAGAGGGGTTAACGCACGGAGACGAGCTCGCTGACGTTGCCCATCGGCTTCTCCCCGGAGACAAAGCTCGCGCCGCCGCTCCAGTCACTGGTTGCGCCGCCGGCTTGTCCCTATCCTCGAATGCCTGTAGAAATCTAGGATGATGAAGAAGAAATTGGGTGGACATGGCCCGAACAATCCAAGAAAATAAAAGAAAAAATTGTATGGGCGCAGTAGATCAAAGGGAGCGCCGCCGCTCCAGTCACTTGTTGCGCCGCCGGCTTGTCCCTATCCTCGAATGCCTGTAGAAATCTAGGATGATGAAGAAGAAATTGGGTGGACATGGCCCGAACAATCCAAGAAAATAAAAGAAGAAATTGTATGGGCGCAGTAGATCAAAGGGAGGAGAAGGGGAAAAATGAGACCTTTGACTCCGGCGGGCTACTTGGTGAGCTCCTCCACCTGCCTCTTTGCAATTTGCCGAGCAGCCGCCGCGCCAGGAATACGAGAAAGGAGGGCGGCCCGCTGCCGTGCCCGGCGAGGTAAACACATGGCCGTCGGACAGGAACGGCAGGAGGATTGACAAAAAAAACGCATGCTTCACGTTGGGGAACGAGGCGGGGAACGATGCGGCATGGGGCGTGAGGCAGGAGGGGTGGTGGCAGCGGGGGCGGCGTGGGGCGGGAGGAGCGGTGGCGGAGAGGGACGGCGGGGGGCGGGAGGAGCGGTGGCGGAGAGGGGCGGCGGGGGGCGGCAAGGTTCGGTCGGGAGAGAGTGAGAGCGAGAGCAAGGAAGAAGAGGGACCTCGGGTTTGGTCGGGAAAACAAGGAAGACTAAATTGCAAATATCCACTCGCGACATGTTTTTCAGACGGAGGGAGTAGGAGCGCAGCGGCGGTGCGTGCACGCGTTTGTGCGGGCGGCGCGAGGGCACGGGCCGGCCATACAGCTTGTCTCCGCGCGGTCTGTCGAACGACTCAGCGGCGGGTCGCCGCCGCCTGTGTGCCTCTTCTGTAGAGTAGAGTGGCACCGCCTCCTCACGTGCCCATGCTCCGGGGTTGTGGTGTGAACGGCGTCATGCTTGCCTCATGCGGCCATGCGGGGCCTGTCCATGGCGGCACCACCACGTCATGCTTTCTCTCCAGCCTCCATGTTTTGGGAAAGCAGCAGTACGTATGCGTTTTGAGGACACAAGGAATTTCGTTTTTATTTGAGGGGACACGAGGAATTTCGTTTTTATTTTTGAGCAAGCTGACGACCAAAAAGGAATTCCGTACTTTGGGCAAGCATATAACACATATTCAACCATAGGGGAGTAAACTCTTCCCTTCAAGCTTCACCGACAAGTACATGGATTTTCATACACACTTACATGACGCCTTTTTAAGAAAAACTTACATGACAGTTTTCTATAGTCTCGGTTGCTTCTTGCTTGCAACTTGGGCGGCCATGGCCACCGCTATCCTCGTCTTCCTCCCGCGTGGTCCGTCAAGGCTAGGAGCTGCAAGTGGCACATGGCCGTGGTGCGACCGGCGAGGACCGGAGCGGCGTGTGGCCCTGTCACTCGCATTTTGGTAGTATCTTCTTCTTTCAACTTAATTAGCATAACTATTGCACTGTATGGCCAATAAGAATTAGATTACCACTTAGTCTTGGGTGTGCAGTTTAATCCGCCCGATTTTGGACAGTAAGAATTACATTGTCAAACATCTTCTATCCACGCATAACTTTTTAATTCCTTAGTTTCATATACTTACTTTTTTTTACTGTTCCTGAAGATAAAAAAAAACTTGTAGAGAGATTGTCGAATTCATGCATCTTCTCAAGACAGCCAACCGCTACCTCCACGCAGCGGAAGCAAATATCGATGCCGAGATGAACTTGCGCAAAGAAAAAGAATCCAAGTCATCAAGCCTAGCCTCATTTTGTAAAACTACAGCAACCTTGTGCTCATATATCTAATTGTTGCGCCTTTAGTTCGCAGTACTAGAAAAATGCAATTTAGCCAACAATGGCCTCGCCCAGGCTTCCCGCTCCGCCGCGCCTTCTGCCTGCTAGTATATTTATGTGGGCCTCACATGTAAAGTTGTTTGTCTAGCATCTTCATCACTTTCACAAACGACTGTAACACCTTCTCAACTGATTACGTTCTCTCCGCCATATGCCTTCTTCATCAATGCCCACACATATTAATCTAGAGCTGCATAACAATGTGCGCTTGGTGGTCATTGGCTTCACAGGCCCGACCCTAAGCGGCGGCGGGGGGCACCCCCGCCTGCAAAGGGCCCCCCAACCTGGCTGTTGCTTTATACTGGTAAGATTTTTGAATAGAAAAGCGAGGTCGCCCCTTCTTTCCAGAAAAAATAAAAAGAAAACAAGTCGCCCTTCCAACTGTGTCGCTTAATCTTCGGGACTCCCGTAAGCGCAGAGGTGGAGGGATCAAAAGCAGTGGTGGTGGCGTTAGGGATTGATGGTTGGGAAAACAATGATTCTACGAACACCGGGTAATGCGTGCACTATATATCTGCTTGGTCAAGGTCGTTATCCTCTGCTGATTGGCCGTAGGATTTAGTTTAAATTTGATAATTCTAGCTAGAAAAATTTAGTGTTGAAATCTTATTCGATATCAAAGGCTAATACTTGATCTGTTGCCTATTCATCTTACCACGTTAACTCTAATCCCGTGCTTTTAAATGAGTCATTTGTGCTTTTAGAAATACTATAAACTAGTAGTCTAGCTATCTGTCCAACTTGAAAAATGAAATTAACAATGGAAAAGCCATCAGATAGCATACCATTGTTCTTCTTTAGGTTAATTTTTATTGGTAGCTGTAATTCTATCTTATTATTTAACTAATTTTACAACCATGTGTGAAGTTAAATGCTTGATTTGGTTGTGTTTATATTATCCTTTTGCATTATGAGATCAATAATAAGACTCACAGATATTATTTAGAAATAACATACCTCGCCCCAGACCATTTGGTATATTTTTTAATAGGGTTCGGTCTTTTAACTCGCCCTAGCCCTCCGAAATTTCAAGATCGGACCTATGGCTTCAGTGGTGTGCTCTTCCATTCCATACACGATTTTTCGTCATTGTAATAATCCAAGCTAAGTTTGGTAATATGAATAAATATTATTATTTATACTAATCATTTTGCAACTTATCTTTTTGTACAACAACATACATATCTAATATATTGGGTTAAGAATTGCATTTGAAAGTTAGTTTATTTTTATTTATTGGAACTTAAAAATCCATTTACATGTGAGGAAAAGCAAGACAAACCTGCACACCTTCTCATAATAATTTATGGCACTTGCATTAATATATTTTCTATGTTTGTATGTATTTAAATATTTTGATAGAGATATTTTAAATGTATAAGGTATAAGAAATATCTGAATAATCACTTTCTAGTTTATGATTAGGTATATGCAAACAAAAAACTAGAGTGCATAAGTGTCTCGAGGAGATTATTGATGAATCTTCAGCGTATGACTTCAAATATTTTTTGGGATCAAGCAAATACATATTACAATAGATTCAATACTCTATTGGTGATGCATGTATATTTTTTGGATTGAACTAAAATAACATCATTTAGCTTAAATGGCCTTCGGTACAATGTATACCATATTTACCTAAGATAGACTAGCATGGTAACTACTGTGGCCGTCACTTATCAGATTTATTTGTAACTACATAGTGTGTGCAATCGGCCTGTGGTGTGGGTTTATTTCTACAAATTTTGTTTTTAATTTTTTAGATGTCAAGCAAGCAAACCTTTGCTCCTTTGTTTACACAGGCCTGTGTTTTTTATATTAAGAATATCAACCCTACACCACTTCCCGAACTGGCACATGCCGATCCTTCTTTGCTCCTCCCTACCCAGGATGGCTCAGAAAATTGGCTTACTGGCTGAAATTTTTTAGAGCTTATGCTAAAGCAGCGTAAATTAATATTGATTGGAGGGAGTGGCAAACATATATGTCATCTGCATTTCACATATAACACCAACTAGGTAGTGGTGTATCTAGTTCCGGTTGCCTCTCCTCTGCCGATCGCGCTCAGTAAGAGGCGGAGGAGGAGGAGCCTACGATGAGCTGGGCAACCGCAATGCGGTGCCTGCCGCTGTTGCAGCTTCAGCGACGCTCACCTCGAACCCCCTCTGCCGCTCCAGATGACCCCTCTCGAAGCGGTGGTTCTCCTCGTAGATCTCCTGATTCCTCGCCTCTGAGGCCACGTGTGCCGCGACCACGGCCGCGGTAAGGCTCTTTGCGTGCTTGACAGGCGCTCCTCCTCCTCCCGCAGGAACTCGGTGTAGCACGCAAGGTCGCTGACGCACGTGCGGGCATCCACCTCCGCCTCCCGCCTTCGGGCGACGGTCGGGGAGCGCGTGATGACCCCGGCGGTCGACGGTGGGCTGGCGGCCACGGCGGCTGACGACGGGTGGCGGCCACGATCACCACCTCCCGCCTTCGGGCCGCGGTGGCAGAGCGGGTGATGGCCACAATGGCCGGTAGTGGGGTGGCGGCCACGACGGCCACCTCCCGCCTTCGGGCCGCGGCGGTGGACCGGGCGATGGCCCTGGCTTTCGACGGTGGTGTGCTGGCAACAGCTGCCGGCGGGCAGCGGCGGCGGAGCGTGTGGTGGGTGTTCCGGGCACACCCAACAGGGACGCCACGCGCACTACACTATGCCGGGAACTGCGCCGCCGCCGCAGTGTAGCCTCCCAGCTGGAGCTGTCCTCTGATGACGGCGGAGTGGCTGAGCGACGACAATGGGCGGGTGCCATTGGCTATTGTGTGTGAAGCAGACGAGATAAGCTACAGGGAGGGAGGGGAAAATGCGACGCAGGACTCACCGGCTGTGAGGGTTTTTATAGCAGGCCGGTAAGCATTGGGATTTTTGAGGATTTCATCGAGTCGGGCGGGAAGCTTGCGCGGGAACCTGCAAGGTCTGCGGTAGCGGGATGACAAGACGTGCGAGAGGAGGACGAAAGGCCACGTACACATACGGTTAATACAAAAAAACGTTTGTGATTTAATTACCTACTATACCACCGTCCTGGTTTATAAGTATGATTTAACTAATAAAATACGAATGCATGTTGCCAAAGATTATATAGTTGGATTTGTATTTGAACATAGTTTTTAATTATATAATTTTTAAAACATGCACTAACATTTTGTTGGTTAAATTTGAGGGCAAAATATGGCACAGAATATAAAAGACACAATAGACTAGACGGAGGTGGTAGCACAGGGCCGCTCTCTATGCAGCAATGCAACTGTTGGCCGGCTTGTAGGTGACCATTTCCTGCGTGTTCAACTGCTCTATGCGTGTGGTTACTCGCGGTTCATTCGACGGCGGCGCGCGCTCTGCTCTCGCGTCCCTCCGGGTGCTCTGCCCTCATCCCTCCACGCGCCCTGCCAGTGTTTGGGGCCGACGCATGATGACGCACGTTCGTGTGCAAGCGGTTGCGCCGGGCGCGGCGCGACGAAGCAGTTAACAGCTGCAAAAACTGCCATGCGGACGCGCCGAGAATCCACGCTGCCCGGCCCCCTTTTATTCCTACGGCCATTTACCTTCATCTCTCGTCTCGCACGACACAATAAGCAGACCCACGAGGACACATACAAAGAGGACATCCAGCGGTTCCAATGGCGCTCCCTGTGGCTCCAATGGCGCTCCCAGCGGCCGACGAAGACAAAGGCGGGCAGTTCACCACGCATCACGTAGTGGACACCCACGTGAGAGGCAAGGCCCTCTCAGTGGTGTACACGAACGACTCAGTCTCGGTGAAGAGCTCTATCCAAACTAAGGAGCAGTTCCTTGCCGAGGACAAGTACCGAGTGGTCGTCTTCGACCTCGAGTACACCATCGGTTGTGCCGGGCACGATCAGAAGGTTGTCGTCGCCCAGTTGTGCGTGCAACATGACGTCCTCATCTACCACTACCACCTTGCCATAAGGCCTTGCGAGCGTTCTCCAGGTTTATCAACAGCTCCGACTACAGTTTCGCTACGGTGGACACCACCAACGATCTAAAAGAGCTCAAGGTTTCGGACTTGAAATGCCCGAATCTTGTCAACATCCAGCACCACTACAAGGTCTGGGGCAGCGATAAAAAGAAACTGAACTCCCTGGTTGACCTCGCCTCGGCCATCATCGACCCCTAGCTACTACGCGAAGATGAAGGAAGAGAGCAATAAGGACAAGAATGCCTGACACACAGTATGGCATGAGAGACTGGATGAACAACATGTCAAGTACGCGGCCATGGACGCGTACACAAGCTACGAGATGTACAAGAGGATTGTTGACATGAGGAACGGTTTTGTTCCTGACTCAGACGAGGGATCGAGTCACATAGCAGTGGCGGGAGCGTCACAAGAAGTTGATGACTAGACGATCGTGTCTCCTACTTTAGAATGCATGCAATTATTTATTGAGGTGTGTGCGAATGATCTATATAGTCACTTATGTAATTGGATGTTTATTTCAGTTATATATATATATATATATATATATATATATATATATATATATATATATATATATATATATATATATATATAAACACACGCATACACATGTTATTCTACAGTAGACAGAGCAATTCACACGGCTTATTAGCAGCAATCGTATGTGTTATTATTGTTCTTCGCACACATTTCTGATTACAGACCTGTTTGCCGCGTAACACACACATCTTGTTCAGTTGAACCGTTTCCATTGTGTTGCCTAATCACACACAGTTCATCCCAGTGAACCGTATGCTGTATATCGCACACGTCTTATCTGGCTGTCCATTTCTTTTATTCCTCCTCATCTCAAACAGTTAATTGAGCTGAACCGTATGCACTGCATCGCACACGCAACTAAATTCTGAACCCTGTTTGATGCATCTGTCATCACAAACGTTTTGCACCTTTTTAACGGTTTTTTTACACCATCGTTTGCGAGTATGGCATCGCACACAGTTTCATCGAATGTCTCTGATCGTAGTGTTGCGTTTGGCCCATCCTGCAGTAGTGTGCCTTCGCGATGACGATGACACGAGACGGGTGGTTACGGTACCGGCTCGGCGCAGGCCCAACGCTTCTCCCCTGCAATGCTCGTCGACAGAGTCAGAGCTGCCTGCCCGTCAGCCCGTGTGGTGGATTGTTTGGCATCGGCCAACGCATGCCTCTACACTTGTTTGTGGTGAGGGCTACATCGGTGGTCGTTGATGGTGGAGTCGGAGCCCCCCTCGTGGCGGTGTGATGACGATGACACCGGATTGCAACCTTAACGGCGCCCTTCTCCTCGACGGCGTGTGTTGGTTGCCACGTCGCCGTGTGAGCCTTATTTTTCAGGCGTGTTGTAATTGTTTTCGTCCGATTTTTCGTTAATTAACTGGGCAACTCTCTTCGGCCTTTTTTTAGAGAATCAAGCCCTAAGGAACCGTATTTCAAAAAAATAGTAAGAACAACGGGTTATTTACTACCACAGTAGTAGTTCCGTTGTGGACTCTGCTAAATGCAGACACTCGCGGATCAAATGTCGTAGGTAAGTAGTACAAAGTACGTAGTTTCAGAAAAACAATATCCTCTTCATATTTATGAAGGGCTAGGATGGAGAGCGCTGAGGGCATTAGCAGTTTTGTGTGTCTGACAGGAAGGCCCAAACTGAAAATGCTTAGCTGCACTCGGTGAGCAACTGTGTTGCTGTCAATGGTCTAAAGATAGATGGCCCCACAAGCAATACTAAACGGAAATACTCAAGGGGGTTGGACCCACCAGGCCACCACTGAGGAGAGAGCTAGAAAAAGGCGATCTGCCGCCTCCACTGAACACCGGCCCGTCATAGGCATTCAGGAGGTGAACTTGGGAAGCCGCACCGCCGACGAAGTTGGTTGGCAGTGGCCGTGGAGACAATGGATAGATGTTGTGTGATGTCAGTGCCTGATAGTGTGGTGTTGTGGTGCGCCACCAGGCCCACCACGCGGCGCCGAGTGGCTGCCGCCATCGTTGCTCCTCCTCAAGGACGCGACACCAAGGTGAGCACTGAGCAGCAGCAGGAGGAGCACAACGGCTAAGAGACAGTGAGAAAACTGCGAAGATGAGGCCTTGGAGAACTGACAGTCGTAGTACCGGAAGCTATTGGAACTGTAAGGCGGGACGCTGGTGGTTGGTTGGTTTGTGAGCGCCGACAAGTGAGAGCGTTGGGATTCCTGAGAGAGGGAGAGAGAAAGCTGCTCATGCCAGCCCCGGCTGCTCTAGTAATCCAGAGTTGGGCGTTGGCGTGTATATTCTACTGGCCTGGGTTGCTTTGTTTCTAGTTAGTTCTCTCCCGTTTGCTTGAATTAGGTCCTTTAGCTGACATTGATAAGTGGTTTGGTCAGCATGCTCGCATCCTTTTCATGTTATTGTCATGGCAGAAAAACGCGTGTAACAATTTTCATGTGAACCACGCGTGTGGTCGATACTGCAAACTGTATAACTCATGCGGCACAAATAAATTAGCATTACACTGAAATAGCAACAACATGGCTGAAATCACACTATTTTCAACTTAGTGGAGGGCTCTAGTCTAGTAACTAGCCAGCTAGGAGACACTGAAATAGCAACATCTTGGAAATCACAGTGCTGCTGTTAGTTTTTTTTTATGTCTACAATAGATTAAGTTGATGACGCTTCCTTCGGTATTAATTAATCTTAACCCATTCACCGTTCTGGACTGCATCCCGGAGCAGAGGCGACACCTAGTGCAATGTCCTGCAAGTGCCGGCCACTTGTCAAAATAGATTTAGCTACGAGTTGGCACGGTGGTCTAGCTATGACTGTCTTCTTTGTTCTATTGTTCCTGGTCAGTCTCCTCACGTACACCATACACAAATCATAGGTATTTTTTTAGAAAAGGAGAATGACCTTCCTGACCTCTGCATCTGAAAGATGCATGCAGCCACTTTATTAATTATTCACAAAGACCTTACAAAGTAATACATCAATATATCTGAAGCCGTCATCTTGGCAACATCTGTTGCTACTCATATCCATTGATGAACGGTTGTAGAAAACGTGAGCTGAATACCCAGACCTCTCAACTAAGCTTAGTATCTAAAGTCGGAGACCCCAACCAAGCCACATACCAGGTCTGGGGCACAAACCGGTCCGACGACTCATAGGTCGTCGCCGCCGTCTTCCCCTGATCCATCTTCAGAGCAAATATTCATGCTTCGACCTTGTCAGGCATGCTATCCACGCCACCATGGCGCCAGATAACACCTCCTCCCTATAGGCGTGCATCATCACACAACCGTCGACGAGGCCCTGCCACGCCACGCCACCGAGACTCCACGTTGTCGATGCGTCAGATGGAACGCCGCTCCACCGCAGATGTCGTCCACCAGTCCCTCGAGTATATGCATACCTCCAAGAATAACGCCCCCAAGAGGGATACGACACAAGGGCGTTGCCGTCATCCGATCAATTGATCTAAGGTTTCCTCGGAGGTGGCGGATAGGGGTCTAGAGCTTCTCCATGACGATGCATTCGAGAAGGGGACGGTACAGAAAACGCCGCCATCGCCGGCCTTGGCAACGAGCCAAGAGCAGAGTTTTCACCTAGATCCACTCGAGGAACCTCGATCCAGCCTCGTGTGCACGAGTCTGCCACCGATCACCGCCGCCACGCATGGAGCAGGAGGCACCGGCCAAATCAGAGCTGACCGGAAGCCAGACCACACGTACAACCGATCCATCCACCAGGCCGTCAATGCCGCCATTACAGATCCGAGATTCGGCTGGCCGCAGAGCCGCCAGCTGTCGCCGCAAAACAAGGCCGACCACCGCGCACAGGACCCAACCAACCACGCCTCCACACGCCCGGGAGGGGGGGGGGGGGAGCGCCCTGACCCAAGGCACGGGTGAGAAGGAGAGACCCCCGCCACCGCCATCTGCCCCATCTGCCCTGGTGGCATCACGCTGTGGCGGCAGGAGGATAGGAGGGAGATCGGGGCTCAGTGGTGGCTAGGGTAGTGGCCCGCCTAGTCACCTGGTGCGGGAGCGATCCGAGGGTTCAGCCCTAGGAGCTAGAGCTTAATCCCCATGTTATAACTTGCTCGACAAAATCTCGCCTAAATAAGGATTCACATGTTCATTGATTTATTGCACTTCTTTCTTTTCCTTCTTGGTGAAATGTTATTTGTACATACCGAGATGAGACATCACCATGTAAGGCTTAATCTAAACCGTATAAATCTCGCATGAACAATACTATTCATCCTATTTCGTACCTTGCAGCGTATACACATGTCCGGTCAGAATATGTGGCCAACTTTATCATGCATTTTTATATTAATTTTCAATAGGATGATCTCAAAATAGATTATCATCCTAGTTTTGATGTTTTTTCCTTGTTGCCATCCAACCCGATTCCTGAGGGAGCGTGAGTTGAGGGTGATATGAGTCGTTTTAAGATGAAGCTCGCATTGTCGGATAAGTAGGCTCCTTGTACAGAAGTCATGGTATGACTGCACCTTTAGGCTAGCCATAGTGGGAGTAACTTAGGCAGTAACTTAACATATCCCAAGACAATTTTGCTTATGTGGCACGTATTTAATAAGGAAAGAGGTGCTTGTGGTAACATAATATGTTACTGTAACATAGCGTTTCCCAAGGCAAAATGAGTCTATGAGCTAATAAATGAAGCCATCTATGACACTAGTACTATGTTACTTTGCAAAGGTAGTAACTTAGACTAGTGTCATATGCATGACACTAGTATAAGTTACTCCCCACTATGACGAGCCTTAGGCTGGTCATAGTGGGAAGTAACTTAGACTAGTAACATGTATACGTTATTAGGCTATGTTACTACCTCTATAGTGGGTAGTAACATATATGTAGTGTCATGCATCACTTCATTTATTACTTCATAGACTCATTTAGCATTGGGAACCGCTAGGTGATGATAACATATTATGTTACTCTATTTGTCTCTCTCCTCATTAACTACTTGACACATCATCACTTTTACTTATGTGGCATCTATGTTACTACTTATGTTACTCCCACTATGTGAAAAGTCATAACGTGGCCCCTCTATGTCACCGCAAGAAACTGCATGCTCCCGCACAACGATGACCTTTATTTCTTTGCTTTCGTCAACAAGGCGGTAGACTTGTATTACATATTTAGGGTAAGCTCCCGTGAAATAGCGGCCTAGGAGAGCTCCAACGTTTGCTTTCAGAGTGGACCAGGCCTGTCAGTGAAAAGTCATAACGTGGCCCCTCTATGTCACCGCAAGAAACCGAACGTTGGTCAAACTCCCTGTGCCCCGTGTCGTTTCGCAGCAGTTTGGGAAGCCTTTGAGAGACGGAAGAGGCGGTTTAGGGGAGGCGCATCTAGAGAGAAGATGATTTGGGGTGAAGTGGTGAGGCCATCGGTGGTTGTCGGAGAGGAGATGATTTGGGGTGGCCTGCCGTCTTTCCGTCTGTGAGCTGTCGCCGCTTCGACACGGTGGTCGCCGGCCTGTGGGCGTTCCTCCCGTTCTGCCTTTTTGTGTGTGGGCACTTTGGCAGCCACGACGACCGGATAGATCGTGGACCCTGCCCCTCCTCCCAAAGACAATGAGGTACGCTCATTAATTCCCCCCTGCTCTAGAATCCACACTCCTGCCCGCGGTTTTGTGCCCGAGCAATCAGATCTTCCACCTACGCGGATTCGACGTTGGCTAATATGGGTGTTGATCCTCCTGTTGCAAAATCGCGTTGGCGGAGACAGCGGTAGCGTTCCATAAAGCACGTCCTCGCGGCCCTCTTAAAGTGCAGCAATCTCGAGCTGAAGGAGCGGGAGGGACTGCAGGATCCCCATGTCCTCCCACGGGATAATGTCTGTACGTTCCTCTTCGCTTTGTTTCTGCTTTCATAGGGAAATTCTACTGAACTGGATTGGGTTTGTGTGTGTGGCACAACTAGGGTGAGCAAGGTCGAGGGCCTCGAGGCGCTATATGAGATGTTTAACAACGTAATTGGTGCCATAATCAATGACGGGCTGATTAGTATTGTAGGTCATTACTGAAGAGTATTTGGTTCACAACCAAATTTCATATTTAGCCACTATAGATTGTATCATGAGTATTGTTTTTAGGTATTGCAAATCATTCAGCGCGTGCTGTCGGTCTTATCTATTAGCATCGCACAGGAGTTTCAGTTGGCACTCTATAAGACAGCAAGAAGGATAGCCTCTTCACTGGTCATGTAAGTCCATGTTAAATTGAACGGTGTTAGTTCATGTGCACTTCTGCTTGTCATGATGCTATCATTGCCATCTGGTATTACTTGATGAAAATCGATGAGACTATTGACTCCTAATTATTTTGTGAAAATATTGTGAGTTATCCAGAATTCCATTGACCATAGCTTCAGATATTTGTGCATCATAATGTTACTCTGCCATACATACGTTTGTGGGATTCCAACTCCAATTCGGCAATATTTTTAGACAGAACAAATATCAGTCGGATTTCACTATGAATTTAGAGTACCCGATTCAGCCTATAGGCAGTCATATGGGTCATCACTACCTAATTATCGGTAATTTTGAATTACGATTTACCCTTTGTCTTTTGTCTCCTCTAGACATCTTTATAAATAACCATCATTGGTTAATCTCCCGAGGGCTATATACCTGTTAGCTACCTTCAGTCCGAGATCAAGACAATTTTATCAGACATTCAAACATTTCAATTATTCACAATGCAGTGCTCTCTGTCCTATGTGTTCTTTTTCTTTTCATTTAATTCAGGTTTGGTAAGGTGTATGATCTATCAGCTTGGATAGGTCACTTGGGGGCGGCCATTGTTGTTGCTGTTGCCTTATGGTTGTGTTTTCGATTTTGGTACTGAAGATCTGCCACTCCCCGTGACCTGCCGCAAGCCCCGCATAAGTTTCGCTTGATTGTCAGCTTCTTCAATTCCTTAAAAGGTGCAGAGCTAAAGGTGTCGCCAACATATTATTTATCCTTTCCATACTTAGAGGGTCATGACCGCGCTGAGGGGTTTGTAAGGCCATCTGCTGTGGCTTTTCTAGGGGTACTTCATTTTGAGTGTGTGCCCTATGTAGTTGGCTCGCTTACCTCAGGGTCAGGGATTTATGGTGATAGTTGTTTGACATCGTTACTATCGATGAGGGTGTGTTCGCGTTTCGTTACGATTAAGCCGGTTTTGTTCAATTTATTGGGGGTCATCGGTACATCTTCATGTGGCGGCTGATGAGCCTTTGATTGTTTGATTTATCAGGGTAATGAGTGGTAGACTGGAAACACTTACCAGACTTAGTGTTGGAATTTCCACGTCAATTACCTTCTTTCTCTACTTCAGCTAGATTAGTAAATGGGATCTAAATTTAATTAAAATTGACATGAGTGCAGTATAAGCTGATTGAGTTCCATTTTGAGTAGTCACACGGTCAAGTTCTTGATGTGTTCAGTTATGCAATTTCAAAATAGGCTAATATTATTTCAGAATTTTCAACTGCGACCAGTTAAAATGTTTGTCAGGCTACAAACAATTAGTAGATGGAGTGTAGTTTTCAGTAAATCTAGGATGTGCACGGCTATGTCTACCATTACTCATTAGCGCTTATTGCTAACTTCTAGGATTTGACAAGTGATCATGTTATAGTTGAACAACATATTTTGTTGTCAGAACATACTGAGTTCTAGAGCAGTCAGAAATTAGACCAACGAACAAGCCCTTCCACTGACAAACTATTATAAAACACAGAGAAAGACAGAAACCAACATATGTGAAACCTTTGTGTCCCTTACCAGTACGCGAATAGGTGAACAATTATTACTTTCTCATCATTGGAGCTATGATGCTAATTGTTTTAGGTTTAGAAGAAAAAACGCCGGAGTTAGAAATGTAGGATTCACATCAGAATAACTGGCTGGCATGGATTGTAGGTCGTAACTGATTGGTAAACATCCTCTTCGTCTATTTATTGCTCTCACCAGGGCACCCTACATATCAAAGCCTCATAGGAAGTGTTGGCCTTCCATTCATAATTCATTTCTTATTTTTACTGTTTTGCAGATATAAACATCAGCTGCTAAGAATTAGTTCAACTGATTGGGTCGAAGAGACATTTTTATGGTGGATATTGCATATCAAGTCTTTTGAATCTGAATAAATATAATCATAATTGTAGTCTTCACTGCCTGTTTATAGTCTTTCTATTGATTTGTACATTGACGTTTCATATATTTTAATCTTTTCAACAAGAGGATGTGATGAGTCTTACAAAACATCATAGAGACCATTGACAGTTAAGTTATCTGAATTAATTTGGTTGGAACAAATCAACCAAGTTGTTCCTTTTATTCATATTTTTTGAACAAAACAAATGCAGGCTGCTGTTTTCCAAGATGTGACTATATGAAAGATGTCTACATCTCAGTTAAAATGATGCACAAACTATGAGACTGGTTCCTATTATGGACAGTGGATTGATTTTGTTAATAGCTTAGTGTCGTCTATTTGAGCTTTTAGAGGAGTTCCCTTCATCCATTGGTATTACTCTGAAATTTGCTATTTTTGTTGTTAAGATTTCTTGGCAATTTTCTTGACCCTATTTATAAAGTTCCACAGATCATGGGAGATCACAGCGAATACAAGCCATGGTTAGTTGAGATGGAGGAAAACAACAAATGAGTTGGGCATCCCCATTAGGGACAGACGACCGCCATGAGGTCAGTTCCTTGCTAGCAATGTTTCTGATTAACGGTATGTGCATTCATTGAGCATTTTATTAAGTTTCTTCTATGAATGAGTACTTGCCACATTGTATACATCTGTTGCGCAAAATTATACTAGAAGAAGTGGTAAAACATTTAGGGGGCCTGACACCCACCTACAATGCAAGCCAAAGATACAAAGAATGGCAAGCGTATCTACTAACGCGTATACCCAGTTGCGCTGAACCTACCAGATTGAATGAAGCCTATGCATACAGTTACAGACCTTCTAGCACTCTTGAAGCCGCTGAAGAGAAAGCAGCAGAGAACCTCATCGCTTCTTTATGCAGAAAGTACAAGCCTGGCATATGTGTTAAGTAGCATGTTAAATAATATGTAGTCATTTTTTTGCGGGGTAAATAATATGTAGTCAGAAACACAGGCTTGGGTGCCTGGTAAACACCGTGTCGCTTAAGTGGGTAGTAAACACCCTGGAGCTTTCCCAGTTATGAAGCAACTGTAAGAAATATAAGTAAAGTATCTATGTTAGGCTTGTTAACTCGAGGTGTTGTTTATGCTGCACGCCTGCACCCCATGCTCACGTTCAGGGTTCCTATGGGCGAATGCCACAAAAAAACATCATGTTACTACTGGGAAAAGTAAACTTCAAACACGTTCATGAACCGTGTCTCTGAACGAACACGCCGGACAAACAAAAATACGATACAAATGAAGCAGCATCATTTTCCCCCTTAAATAAACATCTTTATTCATAACAACATCTAACTTTCTCTTTATATCCGAGAAGGCTATCATGAGTAATAATTTTGATGGCTTCTACTACCTACCCCAGGGAGTGTTAAGCATCCCTGCCATCTGCTAATGTGCTTTTCTGCAACTGACTACTACTACTGCGTATTGAGAGAAGCATGACTGATGAACGCATTAGGCCTTGTACAATACAAGGTGCTTAGGGGAGGTATTTAGAGAAATAAATCAGTGTTTCTTTAAGCACCGGCGCTTATTTGTAGAGGGTAGATGTTTAATTAGGCGTCTCTTCTATAGAAATAAGCACAGGTGTTTCAGAAGAATCCGGTTTGTTTTTCTAAGTACCTAGCATTGTATAGGGCCTTAGTAGCATAGAAGAAATGCCAAAGCGGCCAACACGACATAGTTTCTGGCTATAATGCCTGCGATGTCATCACAGTGAAGTCCAACAATATCTCTGCACAGACTGCTAACTAACATTCCACCTGTTTACCATGAATTCCATTCGTAGAGGAGAACGGAGAAGCCTATAGCCACCCACCAACTCCTTGCCTCTTCCTGAATCTTCCCAAGAACCAGGACTCTCGCTGGGCTTTGCATTGTTGAAAACGATGTCATTCCAGTGCGTCCACAACATCCAAAGGATGAAGATGATCACAAATCAAACATCTTTCAAGGAAGCATGACTGTATCAGAAATTCATTATTCAGCGATCCTAGCAACATAAGGTGAAATGCGCAACCAACCAGCTGACTATAATATACCGCGTACAAATAAAAATATGAGACTTAACTCAAGGCTGAAGAACGGCGCAGCAAGGCGCGCGTCACACTCTAGTATAGCTTATCCTTAGAGAAGGTCGCGCTTGGTGAGAGGAGAACTATCCGGAGCTAATCAAAGTTGGCTGGCCCTCCATAACTCGCCAAGGCTCCTCTAAGTCAAGTAGCCGCCTTTCATGCTGCTCTACCTTATATATTGTTGGATTATGACTTCAGAACCTGCCCGCCAATAGACAAGCTAGACAAGTTAATGTCATATTTTCTTGAAGTCGTGAAGCTGTCAAAGATAGACGAGCCTAAATAGGACATAAGAGCCAGCCAGTTTCCTCTAATATGTCAACTGATACAAATGATAATAAACAAAACTGTGGATATTCAACTACAAAGATGTGGTTTAATAGATAAGAGCTACATTCTTATTCTCAAGTGAGTGAGGAGCGGGCTAAAGGGATAATGTAAACAACAATGGCAATATGTGGGAGGGTATATATATTGAACGCAACACCAAAGGAACTTAAGAGAAAAAGTATGACACCAAGGTCCACCAAGATCCACAAACTATACCCAACACAAGACGGGCCCACTAACTGAATGAAAACATGAGGCGCCCAAGCTGACTAGCGACTCTTTGTTTTTCTTTGAGGGAAGCTGACTAGTGACTCAATGACTTTGTTTCCATTTAAACTTTTTTATTAGGAATTATCTCTATTTAAATAACTAGGAATCGGTGCTAGGAGAAAATAGTGAGAGACTAGTGCGCATTCGACTGAGAATCTTGCTCTACCTTACAAGTTTGTTCATCAACTCAAAAAAACATTTGTCGTGTTACTGAAAGATTGTTCATCTAGTACTGCTGCCAAACTTTTATGGTGTTTGTTTTCATAGCAAATAAATACTCCCAATTTTTAAACAAAAAATGGGCACTTCGCCCACGTCGGTGGCGGAGAGGGTGACAGCCGCACACCAACACCGTCGTCTGCAACATCCATCCGCTTGTTCCGGAAGTTGAAGCCGCAGCAGCCACGCGCGCTCAGAGCAACTATAGCAGACCCCGCATTCCGCCGGCCCGCAAAACGTGTTTGCAGTTCGCGGAAAACGGCTTTTGCGGGTCGGCAAGGACGGCCGCAGATGTAGACCCCTAAATGGACTCGTATAAAAGTATATTCGCCGAATATGCTTTTATACATGTCGGCTTTGCGGTGTATCCTCTTGCACCGCTGCTTCCTGCATCTCATCGGCCTGCAAATATCAAATCCAACATAATACAACAAACGGAAGCAAACTAAATAATTATTCATATTCAACACAATACAACAATCATCCACATTACAAATAATTATTCAAATCTTAAATAATGTAATACAAAACTTGTGATGAATACAAATACAAATGAATACAAAAATGAGTCACTGTCCAGCCCTTTGCCAATGGTCTCAATGAGATCCTCCCACTGGTGGAAAAATAGCCTTCGGTCGCGGTTCGCAACGGCCATTAGTCGCGGCTGCGCAACCGCGACCAGCAAAGCGCGACTAAAGCCCGCCACCTTTAGTCGCGGCTGCTTACGAACCGCGACTAAAGGCCCGTCCACGTGGGCGCCAGGCGGCCGTCAGGCGGAGGACCTTTAGTCGCGGTTCTTCGGCCAACCGCGACTAAAGGCCGCCGCAGGTTTAGGGTTTTAGCCCCCTAAACCTGTTTTCTGTTTAATTTGTTTTGTTTTATTTCTTTTGTGCTTTATTTTAATTTTGAAGGAGTTTCATATATTCTACGGTACTACATACATGCATATGAATGTACAATTTCAAATAAATTTGAAATTAGAACCAAAAAGAATTCAAGAGGAATATACAATATATATTCAATATCATCGGATGACCATATACAATTTTGAACAAGTTTCCATACATGATTTAATCCATATAAAGTTCTTCGTCCTCGTGATAGTGTTCTCCTTTAGGATGGAGGACTTCCTGCAGAACCATCCAGCTAGTTCCTCTTGAAGTGGTCGGAGCGAGCTTCGGACTAGCGTCCACGGAGGTTATTCCTCTGAGCATTGGTATCACTCGGATCAACCCGCTCAGAGGTGTATCTCGGATCATCTCCTGAACAAAGTATGCACATAGATTGGTCAACGGTGGCTGAATATCCCCAGTCTTAGTCTTTACCCTTTTGAATTCTAGCTCTTTTTTGAATTCACCGACCTTTGTATCTACGAACCGTCTCCAAACCCTACGAGGCAAAGAAAATTAAATGGACAAGAGAGTTATTAGTTACTTGATATTAGGAAATGAACGAAATAGGCCGATCGATATAGAGCGCAAATGAATGAAAATAATTACTTCTGCAGCATTTTTCTGATGTCGGCCCAAAGCTTTGGATCCTTATCCAGAGAGTCGTGGACGAGACATTCTGAGGTGTTCACTTTAATTACTAGCAGAATCCAGTGGAACCTGCGGACACGATACATGCACAGATCGTCATGCATAACTCATCGATTAGCCGCCACATACCATGCATGGAGTAAACAAAGAGAATGTGCTCAAGACAGAAACACTCACCCAAAATGGTAAGGAAATAGAATATCACTTTTGAGTTCCTGCTTTGTAAGAAACTGCCACAGGTCTGCCTCCACGTCGTCGGGGTAATGCTCCAACACAACATCATTAACGATGTGTGGGTCAATGAACCCAACATCATGGATGTTCCTTACTCTGCATTCCTTTTCTTCATTCTGCATGTATAATAGAGGACACAACAATATAGTTAGGACATATATATAGTGCAGGCAATATGAACGAGATGGGGTAGAAATTAATAAATCACTTACAGAATGTAGCAACTGATGATAGATTTGTCGAGCTCGCAGAGATTGAAAAGCTGGAACAATTCACTCAGTTCAACTTGTACATAGTAATGTTTGAAGTGATGCTCATGTCTAACTTCCGCATAAATATAATCTTTGGCGTTTTTAATTTTATGTAACCCTTGTACCAATTCAGCAGACGTTTCATTTGGTCGGTAGATCCTTTTCCTCGCGAGGCTCGACGAGAGGCCCATTCTTGACATATGTAATTACTACCTCCTTCTCGGCAACTCATCAAGGCCTAACAGTTCACGAAGAGTAATACCTAAGTTGGCGCTTGTTCTCTCGCACTCGTTACAGTCAATCCCTGTGCTGCCGCAGCTTGTATGATCTCGGGGGCATCCGGACAGAAGGATTCCACTATAAGCGGGGCAATCGATTGTTTACTTTGTTCCCCGAGCTGGGCAACTTGTTTCCCGCTTTTTATACTTTCGGCCTTCTCCCGCTCTTTGTTCTCCTTGAACATGAGTGCCTGCTTTTTAAGTTCACGTGCATAGTCATTAGGGAGATTCTTCGCGGCTTGGGACGGTGTGCTCAAAAATGACTTAGCCCACTTCTTTTGCTGATCAGAATATACTGGCTTGGGCTCGGGCTCTCTTTTCTTCTTGCAGTCCGCCTTCCATTTCTCCAAATCAGCAGTCGCGCCCGCGTCGACTTCCTCGGCACTACGTTCCCAAGGCCTTGTGGGGAGAGGCTTCAGTGATGGCTCCGGTACCTTTGTGGTCTTAGGTACATAAGGGTCCGGGTTAATACTCCAGGACTTCTTCTGCTTCTTTGCCATAGGGCTTGGGTGGGTTTAATTAATTTGCCCTGGTAAACACACTCCCCTGTTTTTGTTTTTCTTCTTCCTTTTTCCTTTTTCTTTTTCTTTCTTCTTCTTCCTTTTTCCTTTCTTCTTCTTTCTTCTTCTTTCTTCTTCTTCCTTTTTCCTTTTTGTTTTTCTTTGACCGGTTTTCTGTTGTTTTTTGTTTTTGGGGTTTAGGGTTTTAAGTTATTTACCGTTCTTGTTAAACTAAAACTAGTTAAAATAAAAAAGAACAAAAAAAAGAAAAAAAAGAAAAAAATTCCCTTTTCCTTTTTCCTTTTTCTTCTTCTTCCTTTTTCCTTTTTCTTTTTCTTTCTTCTTCTTCCTTTTTCCTTTCTTCTTCTTTCTTCTTCTTTCTTCTTCTTCCTTTTTCCTTTTTCTTTTTCTTTCTTCTTCTTCCTTTTTCCTTTCTTCTTCTTTCTTCTTCTTTCTTCTTCTTCCTTTTTCCTTTTTCTTTTTCTTTCTTCTTCTTCCTTTTTCCTTTCTTCTTCTTTCTTCTTCTTCCTTTTTCCTTTTTCCTTTTCTTTCTTCTTCTTCCTTTTCCTTTTTCTTTTCTTTCTTCTTCTTCCTTTTCCTTTCTTTCTTCTTTCTTCTTCTTTCTTCTTCTTCATTTTTCCTTTTGTTTTCTTTGGCGGTTCTGTTGTTTTTGTTTTTCCTTTTTTGTTTTTGTTTTTCTTTCTGCTTGTGGCAAGGCGCAGGGCTTGGCAAGGGCGGCGGCGGCGGCGGCGGCGGCGGCAAGGGCGTTAGGGGCGGCGGGCGGCGGCGGCGGGCGGCGGGCAAGGGCAAGGGCGGGCGGCGGCGACACTGGGACGGGCGGCGGCGCCATCTGGGACGGAGCGGCGGCGCTGCAGGCTTCAGGCTCGGCGTCGGTCGGTCGGCGTCGGGGCAGCGCTCAAGGCGTCGATCGGCGTCGGGCAGCGCTCAAGGCGTCAAGAGAGAGGCGAATGGGGGCAAAACTGCTAAGTGCAGATTATAGACGAACCTTTAGTCGCGGTGGGGAGGCGGACCGCGACTAAAGGTACCCTTTAGTCATGGTCCGCCTCCCCACCGCGACTAAAGTGTTTTGCCACCGCCTGCGTTCAGCAGAAAGAACCTTTAGTCGCGGTGGGGAGGCGGGCGCGACTAAAGGTACCTTTAGTCATGCCCGCCTCCCGGCCCGCGACTAAAGGGCTGTCTTTGAACTGGCGCGGTGCGGTGGGATGTTTAGTCCCACCTCGCTAGCCGAGAGGCATCGACAGTGGTTTATAAGCGCGGCTGCGCTCACCACTTCGAGCTCCTCTCAAATGCAGGCTTACGGGCCTATTCTGTTACTCTGTGCCTGTGGGCCTATTGGGCCTTCTGCGGGCCTGAATCCTGGCCCATTAATGGGTTTCTAGTCGTATTCAGGCCGTGGTGGCCCAGTAGGTGGCATATTTTTTATTTTTTGCCTGTTTTTTGTTTTCATTTTTGCTTTATTTATTTTGTTTTGTTTCTACTTACAACAAAAAACTTATTTATTTTATTTTATTTTGTTTCTAGTTACTTATTTATTTTACTTTATGATAATTATTTTTGCAATTAAAGTTTCCAATTACTTATTTATTTATGTTATTAAAATCTTAAAATACAATTATATATCAAAAAATCAGAAAATAAAACTAATTCATTTTAAATTCTTGTTTTTCTTCTGTTTTTTCTTCCTTTTTTTCTTTTTTTTTTCTTCTGTTTGTTTCTTCCTTTTCTTGTTTTTCTTCTTTTTTTCTTCCTTTCTTCCTTTTTCCTTTTTTCTTCTGTTTTTCTTCTGTTTGTTTTTTCTTATGTTTTTCTTCTGTTTGTTTTTTTCTTCTGTTTTTCCTTTTTTCTTCATTTGTTTTTTTCTTCTGTTTTCCTTTTTTCTTCTGTTTTTTCTTCTGTTTTTTTCCTTTTCCTTCTTTCTTCTTCTTCCTTTTCCTTTTAAAATCAGAAAATAAAACTAATTCATTTTAAAATCTTAAAAATACAATTATATATCGAAAAAATCAGAAAAATAAAACTAATCCCTTGAAGGTTTGACAAAAGGTTTGATACATCATTCAGTTCATCGACCAAATACAAAGTTTGGTACAATAAATTATTACACATCAATTCTTCCCTTGTGTCCCTGCTTGCTTACGATTGTGCCGTATCCATGGAGCATCCTCATCATTTAACTTAATGCTTGGGTCGGTGTTCACTTTGAAGGGCGGAATTTCAGCAAACATATTATAATCTTCTGACATGTCTGTCTTGTCCTCCACTCCCACGATGTTGCTGGTCCTGCCGTGCTTCCTTTGTATCATTTGTCTTCCCATACACGCCCAAGAAGCTTAGGAGGTTCACGCAAATATTCTTCGTAACGTGCATCACGTCGATTGCAGAGCGGACTTCTAGGATTTTCCAATATTCTAGCTCCCAGAATATAGATTTCTTCTTCCACATGGCTGCGTGCCGTCGGCTCCCTTCGAACTGATTGTCCGCCGGGACCTTTCCAAAGATGACTTTCAAATCCTTGACCATATCAAATACCTCAGCACCGGTGCGTTCCGCGAGCTTCGCCGGTGATCTGCCTTGCCGTTGTAATGCTTGCCTTTCTTTCTTCTTGGATGAGTTTTCGGAAGAAATCGGCGATGCCCAAGGTACACGTTCTTCTTACAATTTGGCAAATGTACACTTTCAGTCTCATGTAAGCGGTGCGTGCATGCATTGTATCCCTTATTTGACAGTCCCGAAAGGTTACTAAGAGCAGGCCAATCGTTGATGGTTCTGAAAAGCAACGCTCAGAGGTCAAATTCCTCTTGTTTGTGCTCATCCCACACGGACACCACCCACAGCTGTAAAAGTTCATCAACTAATGGCCTTAGGTACACATCGATGTCGTTGCGGGTTGCTTCGGACCTTGGATGAGCACGGCATCATAATGAACTTCCGCTTCATGCACAACCAAGGAGGAAGGTTGTAGATGCATAGAGTCACGGGCCAGTGCTATGGCTGGAGCTCGCTCGCCAAAAGGATTCATGCCATCCGTGCTTAGAGCAAATCTTATGTTCCTTGCGTCGGCTGCAAAATCTGTGAACCATCGTCGATCTTTCTCCATTGCGTTCCATCTGCGGTGTGTCTCAACTCCCGTCCGACTTACGTTTCTCTTTGTGCCATCGCAACAACTTGGCATGCTTTTTGTTCATGAACAGACGTTTCAACCGTGGTATTATAGGAGCATACCACATCACCTTGGCGGAACCCTCTTCCGGGTTTCGGCCCTCAACATCGTCACCGGGGTCATCGACTCGATCTTATAACGCAATGCACGGCATACCGGGCATTCATTCAAATTCTCGTATTCACGCGGTAGAGGATGCGATCGTTGATGCATGCATGTATCTTGAACCTCTAAACCTAGAGGGCAGACAACCTTCTTTGCTTCGTACGTACTGGCGGGCAACTCGTTATCCTTTGGAAACATATTCTTCAACATTTTCAGCAAGTTTTCAAATGCCGAGTCAGCTACACCTGCCTCTGCCTTCCATTTCAGCAAATCCGATTGTGCAGCCCAGCTTTTTCAGACCATCATCGCATCCGGGGTACAGCGCCTTTCTGTGATCCTCTAACATGCGATCCAAATTCTCCCTCTCCTTTTCAGTTTCGCAGCGTCTCCGTGCATCAGCAATGGTCCGACCAAGATCATCAACGGGATCATCACGTGCCTCTTCTTCACCTTCCCCTTCACCTTCAGCATCCTCCATGAAAGTATCACCGAAATGAGCAAGATAGCTTTCATCGATGAAATCATCCCCTTCTTCATCTTCTTCCATTATAACCCCTCTTTCTCCATGCTTGGTCCAACAATTATAGCTTGGCATGAAACCCTTACAAGCAGATGCATGTGAACAACTCTTGAGGAAGAGTAACCCTTCTCATTCTTACAGATAACACATGGACAGATAACAAAACCCCCCCGCTTGTTCGCATTAGCCACTACGAGGAAATCTTTCAAACCCGTAGTGAACTCGCCGGAGAGTCGGTTACCGTACATCCATTGCCGATTCATCTGCATTATTATAATATAAAATATATAATTAACCATCATGCATTTGTTATGAACTACACACACATGCATATTGACACATCAAAGGTTCATCAAGTTGCTAACCGCGATCGAAGAGTGTGGCTCCAACACTTCATGTCATGTTTGTTTCATGCTCTTGGGGCATTTCATCAAACACCTTATGTGCATAAGAGGAACCAAAAGCAAACCTACACCCACTTGTGAAGAGAATGGCTCCAAATGGCTAAGTGTTGGCTGCTGGATGGGTATATATAGGGGAGGGGCTTTAGTCGCGGTTGGCCAACCCGCGACTAAAGGTGCCCTACGGCCTTTAGTCGCGGTTGGCCTGGCCAGCCGCGACTAAAGCCCCTCACGATGCACCAGCTGGCCACCGAGCGCCCAGGCCCAGCCTTTGGTCGCGGTTCACCTCGAATCGCGACTAAAGGTCCCATTAGTCGCGGTTCCTACAGCTTCGCGACTTATGGGCTGGACGGAAAGCCTGTTTTTCCACTAGTGTCCTGAAGTTGAAAGTGTGTGTTTGCATTTTCAATCTCCTTGTATGTCTGAAAAAAAGCTCTAATATGGTTAGGGTCTCTAGCTGGTTTGACACGGCTACCCATATTGTCGTAGAAGAATTCCAAGTTCATTCATCTCTCATCTTCAAGAATCATATTGTGAAGGATAACACAACATGTCATGATATTTTTTAAGGTTTTCTTATCCCAAAAACGAGCAGGACCACGGACAATGGCAAACGTAGATTGCAAAACACCGAATGCTCTTTCAATGTCTTTTTGGGCTGCCTCTTGCACCCTTGCAAATTCACATTGTTTTTTAGTTTTGGGTTCTTTAATGCTCTTGAAAAATGTGCACCAAGGAGGGTATATACCATCTGCAAGATAGTACCCTTTTGTGTATTCATGCCCATTGATAGTGTAGTTGCAAGCAGGAGCATCACCACTAGCAAGCCTGGCAAACAAATGAGACCGTTGCAACACATTGATATCATTGAGAGTGCCCGACATATCAAAGAAGCAATGCCAAATCCATAAATCTTCGGATGCTACGGCCTCTAGCACAATTAGTGCATCACGAGACTTGCCACAATACATTCCTTGCCATGCCTTCGGGCAATTTTTCCATGTCCAATGCATACAATCAATGCTACCTAGCATGCCAGACCAACCTCTGCTCTCATTAGATGCCATCAATTTCTTTGTGTGATCCTCGTTGGGTGCCCAAAGATACTCAGGACCAAAGACACGGATGATCACTTTTGCAATCTACCCACTGACTCAATTGTAGTATCTTCACCAATGCGAAGGTACTCATCAGCATAGTCAGCTGGAACGTCATCTGCAATCACCCGCATAGTTGCGGAGATTTTTTGATATGCACTAAATCCCTTTAAGCCTGCAACATTTCTTCTTTGAGTAAAATACCGGCAATTTGCCTCGCAAGCTTGAACAATTTTCACAAAGAGGGATCAGCGCATTCGGTACCTTCTCCGGAAGAGGCGTGGTGGATATGTAGGATTCTCTGCGAAGTAGTCTTGCATCAGCATCTCGTTTCCAAGATGACCATTGCGAGGAATGCAAAGATGCCCGACGGTCGATCCTCGCCTCCTCTTCCGGTTCTCATCTTCGTGCTCCTTCACGGCAAGTGCCATGACTAATGTCTGCTGCAGAAAGTTTGCAAGCATGGTCTCAACATCCGAGTCGTCCGAATTGGACGAATCGAAGAGCAAGAACTTCTCGCACGGGCTCAACTCCATCTACATGCATACCGGCGCATCAATCAACTATACCGCTTGCTCGCAAAAATCACAAAATACGCACTAACCGGTGGCGGATGCGGGGGGTGATCCCGGGCGGCGATGAGGGGTGGGCTCGACGGTGGTCGATCCCCGGCGGCGGCAGCGACGAGGGCGCCACTCTTCACGCCGGATCCGCGGGGGGGGGGGGGGGGTCGGTGTAGCATGATGGCGCGGGACAGTGGGGGACGGCCCTGCGGCACGATCCTGACTGCAGATTTGACCGGAATCGCTGGCGGCGGACGGGCGGAAGCGAGGGCGGTCGACGGCGGAAAGGGGTGGGGAAAAGGCGTGCGAGCTGAAATGTCCCTCCCGCCAACTGCTTCTCTATGATGCAGGGCACCGCAGCTGCGAGGGGGAAACCTGCGTATTCGCAGGTTGGGGCCGAGATTTTGCCGTGCCCCTTAAAAAATTTTGCGGGCGGGGGCGGTATGCGAGGTCTGATCGGGCAGGGTTTTCCGCCCCTACCCGCATTTTGGCGGTTATTTTCCAGGTCGAGGGTAGATGCGGGGTCTGCTAGAGTTGCTCTCACCACCCTGGTAAACGCCCAACAGGAGGAGGTCTTCTCGAATGCTATCTAGAAATTCTATATCACTGCCAATCAACAATATGTCATCCACATAGAATATTAGAAACGCTACAGAGCTCCCACTCACTTTCTTGTAAATACAGGCTTCTCCAAAAGTCTGTATAAAACCATATGCTTTGATCACACTATCAAAACGTTTATTCCAACTCTGAGATGCTTGCACCAGTCCATAGATGGATCGCTGGAGCTTGCACACTTTGTTAGCGTCCTTTGGATCGATAAAACCTTTAGGTTGCATCATATACAACTCTTCTTCCAAAAATCCATTCAGGAATGCAGTCTTTACATTCATTTGCCAAATTTCATAATCAGAAAATGCAGCAATTGCTAACATGATTCGAACGGACTTAAGCATCGCTACGGGTGAGAAAGTCTCATCGTAGTCAACTCCTTGAACTTGTCGAAAACCTTTCGCAATAAGTCAAGCTTTGTAGCCAGTAACATTACAGTCAGCATCATTCTTCTTCTTGAAGATCCATTTATTCTCGGTGGCTTGCCGATCATCGGGCAAGTCAACCAAAGTCCACACTTTGTTCTCATACATGGATCCCATCTCAGATTTCATGGCCTCAAGCCATTTTGCGGAATCTGGGCTCATCATCGCTTCCTCATAGTTTGTAGGTTCGTCATGGTCAAGTAACATGACCTCCAGAACGGGATTACCATACCACTTTGGTGCGGATCTTAATCTGGTTGACCTACGAGGTTCCGTAGTAACTTGATCTGAAGTTATATGATCATCATCATTAGCTTCCTCACTAATTGGTGTAGGAGTCACAGGAACATATTTCTGTAATGAACTACTTTCCAATAAGGGAGCAGGTACAGTTACCTCATCAAGTTCTACTTTCCTCCCACTCACTTCTTTCGAGAGAAGCTCCTTCTCTAGAAAGGATCCATTCTTAGCAGCGAATGTCTTGCCTTCGGATCTGTGATAGAAGGTGTACCAAACAGTCTCCTTTGGGTATCCTATGAAGACACATTTCTTCGATTTGGGTTCTAGCTTATCAGGTTGAAGCTTTTTCACATAAGCATCGCAGCCCCAAACTTTAAGAAACGACAACTTTGGTTTCTTGCTAAACCACAGTTCATAAGGTGTCGTCTCAACGGATTTAGATGGTACCCTATTTAACGTGAATGCAACCGTCTCTAAAGCATAACCCCAAATCAGTGAGAGACATCATAGATCGCACCATATCTAGTAAAGTACGATTACGACGTTCGGACACACCATTACGCTGTGGTGTTCTGGGTGGCGTGAGTTGCGAAACTATTCCGCATTGTTTCAAATGAAGACCAAACTCGTAACTCAAATATTCTCCTCCACGATCATATCGTAGAAACTTTATTTTCTTGTTACGATGATTTTCTACTTCACTCTGAAATTCTTTGAACTTTTCAAATGTTTAAGACTTATGTTTTATTAAGTAGATATACCCATATCTGCTCAAATCGTCTGTGAAGGTGAGAAAATAATGATACCCGCCGTGAGCCTCAACATTCATCGGACCACATACATCAGTATGTATGATTTCCAACAAATCTGTTGCTCGCTCCATTGTTCCGGAGAATGGCGTTTTAGTCATCTTGCCCATGAGGCATGGTTCGCAAGTACCAAGTGATTCATAATCAAGTGATTCCAAAAGTCCATCAGAATGGAGTTCTTCATGCGCTTTAAACCAATATGACCTAAAAGACAGTGCCACAAATAAGTTGCACTATCATTATCAACTCTACATCTTTTGGCTTCAATATTATGAATATGTGTATCACTACTATCGAGTTCAAAAAGATTAGACCACTCTTCAAGGGTGCATGACCATAAAAGATATTACTCAAATAAATAGAATAACCATTATTCTCTGATTTAAATGAATAACCGTCTCGCATCAAACAAGATCCAGATATAACGTTCATGCTCAACGCTGGCACCAAATAACAATTATTCAGGTCTAAAACTAATCCCGAAGGTAGATGTAGAGGTACCGTGCCGACCACGATCACATCGACTTTGGAACCATTTCCCACGCGCAACGTCACCTCGTCCTTAGCCAATCTTCGCTTAATTCATAGTCCCTGTTTTAAGGTGCGAATATTAGCAAGAGAACCAGTATCAAATACCCAGGCAGTACTGCGAGCATTAGTAAGTTACACATCAATACCATGTATATCACATATACCTTTGTTCACTTTGCCATCCTTCCTATCCGCCAAATACTTGGGGCAGTTCCGCTTCCAGTGACCAGTCCCTTTGCAGTAGAAGCACTCAGTCTCAGGCTTAGGTCCAGACTTGGGCTTCTTGAATTGAGCAGCAACTTGCTTGCCGTTCTTCTTGAAGTTCCCCTTCTTCCATTTACCCTTTTTCTTGAAACTGGTGGTCTTGTTGACCATCAACACTTGATGCTCCTTCTTTATTTCTACCTCCGCAGCCTTTAGCATTGCGAAGAGCTCGGGAATTGTCTTATCCATCCCTTTCATGTTATAGTTCATCACGAAGCTCTTGTAGCTTGGTGGCAGTGATTGAAGATTTCTGTCAATGACACTATCATCCGGAAGATTAACTCCCAGTTGAATCAAGTGATTGTTATACCCAGACATTTTAAGTATATGCTCACTGACAGAACTATTCTCCTCCATCTTGCAGCTGTAGAACTTATTGGAGACTTCATATCTCTCAATTCGGGCATTTGCTCGAAATATTAACTTCAACTCCTGGAACATCTCATATGCTCCATGACGTTCAAAACGTCGTTAAAGTCCCGGTTCTAAGCCGTAAAGCATGGCACAGTGAACTATCGAGTAGACATCAGCTTTGCTCTGCCAGACGTTCATAACATCTGGTGTTGCTTCTGCAGCGGGTTTGGCACCTAGCGGTGCTTTCAGGACGTAATTATTTTGTGCAGCAATGAGGATAATCCTCAAGTTACGGACCCAGTCCGTGTAGTTGCTACCATCATCTTTCAACTTAGCTTTCTCAAGGAACACATTAAACTTCAACGGAACAACAACACGGGCCATCTATCTACAACAACATAGACATGCAAAATACTATCAGGTACTAAGTTCATGATAAATTAAAGTTCAATTAATCAAATTACTTAAGAACTCCCACTTAGATAGACATCCCTCTAATCATCTAAGTGATAACGTGATCCAAATCAACTAAACCATGTCCGATCATCACGTGAGATGGAGTAGTTTTCAATTATGAACATCACTGTGTTGATCATATCTACTATATGATTCACGCTCGACCTTTCGGTCTCAGTGTTCAGAGGCCATATCTGCATATGCTAGGCTCGTCAAGTTTAACCCGAGTATTCCGCATGTGCAAAACTGGCTTGCACCCGTTGTATGTGAATGCAGAGCTTATCACACCCGATCATCACGTGGTGTCTCGGCATGACGAACTTTCGCAACGATGCATACTCAGGGAGAACACTTATACCTTGATATTTAGTGAGAGATCATCTTATAATGCTACCGTCGATCTAAGCAAAATAAGATGCATAAAAGATAAACATCACATGCAATCAATATAAGTGATATGATATGGCCATCATCATCTTGTGCCTTTGATCTCCATCTCCAAAGCACCGTCATGATCACCATCGTCACCGACGCGACACCTTGATCTCCATCGTAGCATCGTTGTCGTCTCGCCAACTATTGCTTCTACGACTATCGCTACCGCTTAGTGATAAAGTAAAGCAATTACATGGCGATTGCATTTCATACAATAAAGGAACAACCATATGGCTCCTGCCAGTTGCCGATAACTCTGTTACAAAACATGATCATCTCATACAATAAAATTTATCATCATGTCTTGACCATATCACATCACAACATGCCCTGCAAAAACAAGTTAGACGTCCTCTACTTTGTTGTTGCAAGTTTTACGTGGCTGCTACGGGCTGAGCAAGAACCGTTCTTACCTACGCATCGAAACCACAACGATATTTTCGTCAAGTATGTGCTGTGTTAACCTTCACAAGGACCGGGCGTAGCCACACTCGATTCAACTAAAGTTTGAGAAACTGACACTCGCCAGCCACCTGTGTGCGAAGCACGTCGGTAGAACCAGTCTCGCGTAAGCGTACGCGTAATGTCGGTCCGGGCCGCTTCATCCAACAATACCGCCGAATCAAATTATGACATGCTGGTAAGTAGTATGACTAGTATTGCCCACAACTCACTTGTGCTCTACTCGTGCATATAACATCTACGCATAAACCTGGCTCTGATACCACTGTTGGGGAACATAGTAATTACAAAAAATTTCCTACGCACACGCAAGATCATGGTGATGCATAGCAACGAGAGGGGATAGTGTTGTCCATGTACCATCGTAGACCGATAGCGGAACCGTTATGACAACGCGGTTGATGTAGTCATACGTCTTCACGATCGACCGATCCTAGTACCGAACGTACGGCACCTCCGTGATCTGCACACGTCCAGCTCGGCGATGTCCCACGAACTCACGATCCAGTAGAGCTTTGAGGGAGAGCTTCGTCAGCACGACAGCGTGATGACGGTGATGATGAAGCTACCGTCGCAGGGCTTCGCCTAAGCACTATGACGATATTACCGAGGTGGATTATGGTGGAGGGGGGCACCGCACACGGCTAAGAGATCAATGATCAACTTGTGTGTCTATGGGGTGCCCCCCTTCCCCGTATATAAAGGAGTGGAGGAGGGGGGAGGGCCGGCCCTCCTATGGCGCACCCTGGAGGAGTCCTACTCCCACTGGGAGTACGATTCCCCCTTTCCCTAGTTGGACTAGGAGAGAAGGAAGGGGGAGAGAGGGAGGAAGGAAAGGGGGGCGCCGCCCCCCTCCTAGTCCAATTCGGAGCAGAGGGGAAGGGGGCGCGCGGCCTGCCCTGGCCTCCTCTCTCTCTCCCCACTATGGCCCAATAAGGCCCATACACTTACCCGGGGGTTCCGGTAACATCTCGGTACTCCGGTAAATTCCCGAATTCACCCGAAACTATTCTGATGTCCAAATATAGGCTCCCAATGTATCGATCTTTATGTGTCGACCATTTCGAGACTCCTCATCATGTCCGTGATCATATCCGGGACTCCGAACTACCTTCGGTACATCTAAACACATAAACTCATAATACCGATCATCACCGAACGTTAAGCGTGCGGACCCTACGGGTTCGAGAACTATGTAGACATGACCGAGACTCATCTCCGGTCAATAACCAATAGCGGAACCTGGATGCTCATGTTGGTTCCTACATATTCTACGAAGATCATTATCGGTCAAACCGCATAACAATATACATTGTTCCCTTTGTCAACGGTATGTTACTTGCCTGAGATTCGATCGTCGCTATCTCAATACCTAGTTCAATCTCGTTACCGGCAAGTCTCTTTACTCGTTCCGTAATACATCATCCCGCAACTAACTCATTAGTTGCATTGCTTGCAAGTCTTATAGTGATGTGTATTACCGAGAGGGCCCAGAGATACCTCTCCGATAATCGGAGTGAAAAATCCTAATCTTGATCTATGCCAACTCAACAAGTACCATCGCAGACACCTATAGAGCACCTTTATAATCACCCAGTTATGTTGTGACGTTTGGTAGCACACAAAGTGTTCCTCCGGTATTCGGGAGTTGCATAATCCCATAGTCATAGGAACATGTATAAGTCATGAAGAAAGCAATAGCAATATACTAAACGATCAAGTGCTAAGCTAACGGAATGGGTCAAGTCAATCACATCATTATCTAATGATGTGATTCCGTTAATCAAATGACAACTCATGTCTATGGTTAGGAAACACAACCATCTTTGACTTAATGAGCTAGTCAAGTAGAGGTATACTAGTGACATTTTGTTTGTTTATGTATGCACACATGTACTAAGTTTCCGGATAATACAATTCTAGCATGAATAATAAACATTTATCATGATATAAGGAAATATAAATAGCAACTTTATTATTGCCTCTAGGGCATATTTCCTTCAGGTTTTTCTTTTATCTATCCAAGGGAGCACATAATCACGGTTCTGTCAGCTCTTTGCCGAGAGTGGCTCTCGGCAAAACCGCCACTGCCAACCGCCAGCGCATGCCACTTTGTCGAGAGTGGCTCTCGGCAAAACTGCCACAGCCAACTGCCAGCGTGCCACTTTGCCGAGAGTGGCTCTCGGCAAAACTGCGACAACCAACTGCCAGCGTGCCACTTTGCCGAGAGCCGCTCTCGGCAAAGATCCGTTTCTGGACAACTTTTTACTGCTTTCCCCCTGATCCCTGCTGCAAAAATACATACACAATACACAAACATGCATTTCAAGTCTCAATGTCTAACAACGAACTCACATAACCATTACATAAAATAGTTCACACGAACTTCTTTTCAAATCCCAAGGTAGCTCTCTTTAGTACAAATGCCTACTTACTAAACAATAAAGTGGTCAATGCATTTCTAACTGCGACCACATGATAAAAGAAACACCACAATTATTACAAACAGAAGAAGAATCATCAAGTTCTTCCATCCACTGAACCCGATAAGCCGTTTCTGGCTAGCACATCCAGTGAACCCATCCAGTGAACCCATCCAGTGAACCCACTAATTCATATTTTCTCTTCTGCTTAAGCACATACAGATTGTAATGATACTCTGCCTTCTCTCTGCTATTGAACGAGTCGTGGGAGCTGCCTTCGTAGTAAATCACTTGTTCATTGCATTTAGACCATGAATCGTTTACTCCTGGACATCTACCTCCGTACACCGCATACCACTTCATCTACAAAGATAGAGATAAAGGCAGAGAGGAATGCAAGGTTAAAAATATCACATCATACATAATCCTCGTAAGTGTTCATCACTCATACAATCAAAAGAATCGCATGTGGAAATCTAAGAAGTCCATATCAGCACCTACATGACTATTTCACTAAAACAACACCAAACTATCTAGGTGGACTACTCGGAGGTGTAGTCGGTGAAACCAGTGATCGTGGAGACAGTGCACGTCGGGGCATCCCCCACGGTGGAGGACCAAGCATCGTCAGGAATGTACGTTGGTGGACTCAATGGCATCGAGTTGTCACACTCCTTATGTGGTGAGTGTTGGGGAACGTAGCATGCAATTTCAAAAAAATTCCTACGATCACGAAAGATCTATCTAGTAGATGCATAGTGATGCGGAGCATCCTATGGACATCACCATGTCAAGAGTCCGTTCGGCGAGTGACACGTGCGACATCTACTTCACATACACAAAGGTGAATCATCTCCTTTACACGTGCTCACTTGACCCCTTCGAGGATGGTATACTACTTGACACTCCACTCGTGTGCCTGCATAGGTATTGTCGGAACACTAAGGACGACGAGGAGGAGTGCAAGCGCCAAGGAACAACTACACCATCCGCGAGGGAAGCCTGGAAGTGAAGACGGAAGAAGACCCAGGGCGAGCGGTACTACCGCCCCGAAGCGGTACTACCGCTAACCAGCGGTACTACCGCTTCCCCACCGCTTCGCCACTACCGCTCAACCCGACAAGTACTAGTGTTCGTGACGATCCGGGCCCGGTACTACCGCTCAGCCCAAGCGGCACTACCGCTTGAGCGGTACTACCGCCCTTTTCCCGGTACTACCGCCCTGCTTGCACGCAGAGTCGGGCCAGAGGCCCATGTATCCCCTCCTCACTTACCCCTTCGTGGACATATGCTATATAAACTCCCCCACCTACTCCTAGCTAGGGTTAGCTTTGGATTTGCTCATATTTCGGTGTGAGAGCCTTTGCTCATCCACTTGGCTACTTCTCCTTCGAGATCAGGACCTCTACGGAGAAGATCCCCCAAGCGGATTCAAGACCCCCTCCTAGGGTGGACCCCATCAAGACCTCCTCGCGGAGAAGAACGGCTACCCTTGTATCCTACCCTTTGTTGTCCTTGAATCGTGTGCCACTCTATGTGTTTGATAATCTAGCACTTGTGTGATCGTTTTCTTGTCGGTTGAGTGATCTCTCTCGTTCTCCTCGTGTTTTCCCTCGTGTTCTTCCGCTCGTTCTTCGTGTTCGTCGTAGGGATTCTCTCCAAGCGTGAAAGATCGCCCACGTAGGGTTTCGCCCTACATCATCATGGTATCATGAGCCACGTTGATCACGTTATTGGAGCCCCTACCCCTCTTTTTCTAGCTTGATTTTGTTGTTTTCGTCCTAAATCCGAAAATCCCCACCAAAAATAGCCCCAATTTTTTTTGTGATTTGTTAGTTTTGATGATGTTTTGTTGATTTTGATCCGTGGATTTGCTTGGTTTCAAGTGGATCTAGCATTTCCCCAAGTTTCCCCACTTTCCATCCACGAAATCTCTCCAATTTTGACCCCGAAATCATCCATTTCCGCCCCAAAATCGCGCCCCTATCCGAATTTGCGAAAAATCCCGACACGAGCGGTACTACCGCCCTTCCAAGCGGTACTACCGCCCTTCCAAGCGGCACTACCGCCCCTCCCAGAGCCAGTTTTTGCGAAAAAACCCGACACGAGCGGTACTACCGCCCGTTCCAAGCGGTACTACCGCTTATGAGCGGTACTACCGCCCTCCCGAGCGGTACTACCGCCCTACCCAGTTTCAGTTTTTTCCGTTTCACCGTTTCGGCCATAACTAATTCATCCGGAGTCCGATTTTGACGTTCTTTAGCTCGTTTCGAAGCTATTGACACCCCCCTTCCCATAAAAATACTACCATCACCATTTGACTCCATCAAATTTTGTGAACTTTGGCATCTTTGCCTAGGGCTTCCGCCACATCCTCCGCATAACCACCACCGACTTCCGCAACCTAACCAATTTTGTTCCCCATAGCATTAGTGGTTGCTTGAGTAGTGATTCGAGTCTCCTAAGGTGTTTCGGCTACTTAGGGATGATTGCTTCTTCATCAACCACGACCACCACTTCCACATAACCTTGCCCACCATACACTTCCGACAACCCAACTTAACCCAATTGTTGATTGAGCTTTTTCGAGTTGTGGCTTGTGTCTCCTAAGGTGTTTCGGCTACTTAGGGACGGCAACTTCAACTCCGACACGTGTATAGCCCATCATTCCACTTCCGCATTGCGAAGTGCAAACCACCACCGCATTCCCGCTACCACCATTTTGACATTTGACGTTGAGATTTTGAGTTCGCGGTTTTTCCGTTTCCTAAGGTGTTTCGGCTACTTAGGGACGCGTCTCCATCATCTTGGTATCTACATCAAGAACACCGCCACTCATCATCGCCAAGGACGGTAACCTCCATATCATATTGGTATCGTGGTATCCATCCATTGTATATTCCCCTTGCCATTGCATTGTTAACCCCTAGCCTTACTTTTGCGTTACTTGCCTATCGAGACTAGCCATTTGAGTATTGCCGGCAACGTTACTTGTGCACATTAGTGATCATACCTTCCATTACATACCATACCATATCATATTGGTATCATATCATCCATTGTGTCTCAAGTTTGTTCCGCATATACACAATTGCTATCTTGGTTTGTGCATTGTGCAAAGTGGCCATAGAAAAAAAGAAATAAAGCTTTTAAGCAAAAGAAAGAGAGCAAAGAGCTTGTAAGCAAGTGCCATAGCATCATACCATATTGCACATAAGATTGTCATATCCGATCATCTTGGATTATCTTGAGAGAAACACCGGGAACCATACATACATAGCATACTTGGGATAGAAGTTTATCCATTTTGCATCTTATAGGTTGTGCACAAGTGTCGATCCGCCTATTGAGCAATCGTGCTAGCGTCTCTCTTGAGTTGTGCAACACGAGCGTTTTCCGTGGATTACACATTTTGTGCTCATTCCTTGGTTGCACGACCCCATTTATCTATCCGTGTGTGTGTTTCCGTGTGCCATTCTTTGCTATTGGTCCATTTGTTTCACTTGCAATTTGTGAATCTCTTTCAACATTATTGACTCTTGCTAACATTTTGCATTAAATTTTTGTGCCACTATCCTCACCAAGCTCCTCCATAAGCTTTACTTGTGTAGGTGTGAGAACCGACAAGGATTGGTACCAATAGTGCTATTTCATTGTTCGCATTTGAGTGAACTTGATTCATTTTCAACATCGGTCAAGGTACATTGGTATAAGTTCTTCTCTTTCTCCCACTCATATTTGCTCGAGTCTTGTGATGGATAGGCAAGGCATTTCATCTCCGGTCTTCGACAACAACGACGGCGTGAACAACTACATCACCAAAGCGTCTCTCTTCAATCTACAACGACAAGTGCAAGGCACACAATCAAGATTGCGAGCGCGATCGAGAACATCTCCATCGACATTCATCACTCCGAAGCAAGGAGAAGGGACTACTTCGACAAGAAGCTTGCCGCACATAAAGAGGAGCAAGATGCAAGGATGGAGGAGATTCGGCCTTGATCAAGTCTTCTTCCCTTCGTCATCTTCAAGACGGCGACGTTCAAGCCACAAGTCTTGGGCGTAAGCGATGCAAGTGCAAATCGTCCTCGTCCACATCTACATGGCGACCACCATCACGTTTGTGATCCACATCGTCATGAAGGGCAAGTCACCTCCAAGCATCATGTGCACGACGACGACGAACTCCAAGGAGCTCAAGCATGACAACGACATCATCATCATGAAGATGCTCCACAAGCGCAAATGCACAAGTCCCAACAAGCCCTACTTCACGCCAAGTCGAAGCTTCATACGCACAAGAGAAGACCGCGAGACGACCACCGCCAAGACGGCGCTACGGCTACATCAACCACTTCGGCATCTTCGCCAAGTGTTCTCAAGGCATCTTCGCCTTTGGACGTACGGCATCTTCGCCTACTTCCCACGTGTACGCCTACATCGACTTCATCAAGTCCAAGGCGACCACCTACGAGCGAGGGCGACACTTCCATCTTCAGAAGCCCCTCAAGGAAGATGGCCGAGCATGGGACATTCCCTTCGGTCATGGAGACGAGCTATGAGGTGCCACATCATATGGGCCTCCAAGACCAAGACGGTGACAAGACGGTCGAGCAAGGGCCATCCCCTTCGACCACGGCGACGAGCGCGAACCTCTTCAACAACATGAAGACGACGCCCACATTGGACTCATACTCCGAGTCAAGCTACGCGACCGCGCATGGAGACATTTGCACCAACATATCTCCGACACCCACATATCATGCGATGACCCAATTGCCATGTGAGGAGAGCCACCAACCCATGAGTGACTCCACCCTATATGACATTGAGTGCATTTCCTATGAGAGGATGAGTGTGACCACCACTAGCCCCACACATGATTGCATGCCACACATCCTATGTGAGGTTGAGCGCCATTTGAGTGACTCCACCCACCATACGAGGGAGAGCATCCTTGAGGGAGTGAGTGAGCCACAACACTTAGTGAGTGAGGTAGTTGACACGGCACATGAGGCCACTATGATTTCTAACGACTTAACCTCTACTCCTAGTGTGTTTTCTTCTTTGGTGCTAGGTCTCCTACATGACGACATGCCTATCCTCGACGAGTCCATCCCTACATTGGAGCGGCGATGGCCATGGTGGACGATGATGCACCCCCCACATGGTTCCATCAAGATGAAGATGACAACGAGACGATCTTCAACACCTCACCTACAACACATGAGCGACGCTCCAATGGTAACATAGGTGATGGTGCTTCTCTTGTCCCACTAGTGGACTCTCTTGACTTCGATTGCTCCCATGATGTTGACACACCTATTACCATGCTCCAGGCTAGTGAAACTTCTTCATGCCTTGACTTACCTATTTATGATGAATATGATGATGAGCATGTTGAGTTGCCTAGTTGTGATGCTATGCTTCATAGGATATCATGTGAAAATTCTATTGGTCACTTCATGTTTGACAATCCATTGAACTTGACATATGCTATGAGTGAGATCTCCCATATTGCATCATTACAATCTCAACATAGTAACTATGCATGCCCAATTAAAATAAATCCCATTTGCACTTATGGCATAGATGACGAGATGATGGTCATTGGCCTTTGCTTCTCTTGTGATGATATTGCCATGCTTCCTTTACATGATTTATGCAATTCATCTAATATTCCATGCCATGATCACATTGTTCCAAATATGCATTGTTGTGGATGTTGTCAATATTCTCCACATGATATTTCTACTCTTGCTCATGAGGAGACCCCCATAGTTTCCTCATACATGTTTGGAGATTTTGATTCATCCCATCCTTTGCATGATTTCCATGATTGCTTGCACCATATGCATTCCATGAATAACAATGCTCTAGATATTTCTCATGATGCATTACACAATTTGAGTCTCCATTATGCTATACATAATAACAAACCTCTCATGATGGATGACATGTTTCTATATCACGCATCTCATTTATTTGAGCATTGGATATTTTGTGCTAACCGACACATGCATGCGCATCATGATGGATGATGTGTACATATACCATGCACACACAATTTTTCCTTTGTCTTTGTTTTGTGTAGGTACTCATGCATACTCGTCAACTTCTCAATCCCAAGAGTTGATTTAAACGAGCTCTTGAGAGCAACGATGACTTGGGATCACGTGGACTTTCATTCCCACCATTCCTTTTGCACAAGGACTACGCGCATCTCTTTTACTTGTCTCTCACACGGCTTTGGGCTATTTACCACTTGTTACCTTATGCCCATTCTATCGTGTTCACTTTGCATGTTATGCTTGCTTCTATGCCTTTGCCATGCAATTGTGACCCTTGCTTGCATATACCCATGATTCACCATCACAATACTCATATGTGTATTTGCATGCTTGGTGGAGATCCTTGTTGCTTTTGCCATGTTTATCATGTGCCCCATGCTATTGTTGATTGTTGTGTTGGGAGAGTCATGATGATCCATTGCTATTTACTTATGGCCTCTCGCCAATACATTGATGATAATTTTCTCATATCTTGCTTTCATGCTTGTGCTATGCCATGTGAATTATTCATGCCCACTATTTGCACACATGACATGATTGCCTTGATTCCTTCTAGTACGTTGCATCTTCGCACTACTAGCTTGCTTCACTTGATTGATATGATTGCTTCCTATGTTGCATCGCCCATGTTCCACTATTACTTGCTTTCTTGGGTTGATGACATATATGTTCATGCCTCTCACATGATATATATTGTTCATGGTCTCTTGCCTCCATTAGTTGCATCTCTTATATCACCTTGTATTGAGTGCAACCATACTATGCTTATTGCTCTTGGAGACTTTGACATATTACTTGTGATGCATGCTTGCTTGGTTAAGCCTATTGTCTTTGGTTGTAGTTGCATCTTATGCTTCCATACCATACCACACCTTGTCCTTTCTTATGATAAGAATGATGAGAACACTTGTTGGGTATTTTACCACACGAATGATAAGTTTTGCACTTCCGCCAACCTCATTTGTTTTTTCGAGTGTTTGTCATGTTCTTTCATTTTGAAGGATTCACAAGGCGGTAACATCACGAGACAACTTGCTTATGGGAAGGCATACAAGATGTGCAACTCCATCATCCTTGAGAACCTCCTAAAGGTGACCTCCTTCCCTTTGAGCCATCCTCAAATACGCATATTGGATGGGTCACTCTTTCATTGTTGTTTCCTTCTTGTTGTCTACATGCTACATCTCGTGAACGGAGGAACGACATTGGAGATTGGCTACATGGACCTTCACATTGAGGAGCGCTCGCACTTATGGGATGCACCTTCGGAATTCCACTCATGCCACGACATCGAGCATTGGTACACCACCATCTCCATATTTGTTGATTGTGCTCATACATGTCATGCTCGATGGATATATCATTCTCACCACAAGTTTGCACCCTATGCATGGATTGACACACATTATGATTGCCTTGTTGCATCTTGTATTCCCATGTCATCCATGATATTTGAGCTTGTTCACTTCCTTAGCAAATTTGTTGTGATCTTTCTTGATGGCATATTCATACATAATGATCACATTGCCTACCATCAATTGCATGATGACATTCACATATTGAGCATCCATTGCTATGTTCATGCTTTTGATGCACCATCCCATCATGACATCATATTGCACCGTGGTTGCATTGCTCATACTCATAACACAATTGAGTGCACAATGATTGCATTTGTTCCCATGAATGCTTTGCATCTCATTCTAGATCATCTTGATAAGCTTCATGCGTTTTGTCACGACCAATCTTGCCGCACGGACTCATTCTTACATGATGGACACTTTGCGTCGCTCACCATTGTATTTCCAGTGTTGCTTGTGTTTGCTCTTTTGCATGTCTATCACTCGGCGACACCTTGGACTACTTGGATTGCGCCATGTCTTCAACTTCGTCCAACTACAAGTCCGTATCGACAACCGCTTCCATGGTGATGAGGATCACGATCCGAGGCGGATCTTTCCCAAGGGAGGGAGATGATGCGGAGCATCCTATGGACATCACCATGTCAAGAGTCCGTTCGGCGAGTGACACGTCGACATCTACTTCACATACACAAAGGTGAATCATCTCCTTTACACGTGCTCACTTGACCCCTTCGAGGATGGTATACTACTTGACACTCCACTCGTGTGCCTGCATAGGTATTGTCGGAACACTAAGGACGACGAGGAGGAGTGCAAGCGCCAAGGAACAACTACACCATCCGCGAGGGAAGCCTGGAAGTGAAGACGGAAGAAGACCCAGGACGAGCGGTACTACCGCCCCCCGTAAGCGGTACTACCGCTAACCAGCGGTACTACCGCCCCCACTGCCGCTCGCCACTACCGCTCAACCCGACAAGTACTAGTGTTCGCACGATCCGGGCCCGGTACTACCGCTCAGCCCAAGCGGCACTACCGCTTGAGCGGTACTACCGCCCTTTGCCCGGTACTACCGCCCTGCTTGCACGCAGAGTCGGGCCAGAGGCCCATGTATCCCCTCCTCACTTACCCCTTCGTGGACATATGCTATATAAACTCCCCCACCTCCTCCTAGCTAGGGTTAGCTTTGGATTTGCTCATATTTCGGTGTGAGAGCCTTTGCTCATCCACTTGGCTACTTCTCCTTCGAGATCAGGACCTCTACGGAGAAGATCCCCCAAGCGGATTCAAGACCCCCTCCTAGGGTGGACCCCATCAAGACCTCCTCGCGGAGAAGAACGGCTACCCTTGTATCCTACCCTTTGTTGTCCTTGAATCGTGTGCCACTCTATGTGTTTGATAATCTAGCACTTGTGTGATCGTTTTCTTGTCGGTTGAGTGATCTCTCTCTCGTTCTCCTCGTGTTTTCCCTCGTGTTCTTCCGCTCGTTCTTCGTGTTCGTCGTAGGGATTCTCTCCAAGCGTGAAAGATCGTCCACGTAGGGTTTCGCCCTACATCACATAGCAACGAGAGGGGGAGAGTGTGTCCACGTACCCTCTTAGACAGAAAGCGGAAGTGTTAGATTAACGCGGTTGATGCAGTCGAATGTCTTCACGATCCAACTGGTCTAGTACCGAACGTATGGCACCTCCGAGTTCAGCACACGTTCAACTCGATGACGTCCCTCGAACTCTTGATCTAGCAGAGGGTCGAGGGAGAGTTCCGCCAGCACGACGGCGTGGTGATGGTGATGGTGATATGATCCGCGCAGGGCTTCGCCTAATTACTACGACGCTATGACCAGAGGAGTAAACTATGGAGGACTGTACCGCACACGGCTAAGAGAATAATTGTTGTGCTTTGGGGTGCCCCCTGCCCCCGTATATAAAGGAGGGGAGGAGGAGGCCGGCCACCAAGGGGCGCGCCAGGGGGGAGTCCTACTAGGACTCCACTCCTGGTAGGTTTCGGCCCCCCTCTTTTTCCTTTCTCATCAGAGGGAGAAGGGAAGCAAAATGAGAGGGAGAGTGAAAGTGGAAACGGGGCCGCGCCCCCCTTCCCTTGTCCAATTCGGACTCCCTTGGGGGGGCACCCTGTGGGCTCCCCTCTCTTTCTCCCCTATGGCCCATGAAGGCACATTACTTCCCCGGGAGGTTCCGGTAACCCCTCGGTACTCCGAAAAAATACCCGAACCACTCGAAACCATTCCGGTGTCCAAGTATCATCTTACAATATATCAATCTTTACCTCTCTACCATTTCGAGACTCCTCGTCATGTCCGTGATCTGATCCAGGACTCCGAACAATCTTCGGTCACCAAAACACATTACTCATAATACGAATCGTCATCGAGCTTTAAGCGTGCGGACCCTACAGGCTCGAGAACTATGTAGACATGACCGAGACACATCTCCGATAAATAACCACTAGCGGAACCTGGATGCTCATATTCATTCCTACATATTCTACGAAGATCTTTATCGGTCAAACCGTAATAACAACATAAGTTATTCCCTTTGTCATCGGTATGTTACTTGCCCGAGATTCGATCGTCGATATCCTCATACCTAGTTCAATCTCGTTACCGGCAAGTCTCTTTACTCATTGCGTAATGCATCATCCCATAACTAACTCATTAGTCACATTGCTTGCAAGGCTTATGTGATGTGCATTACCGAGAGGGCCCAGAGATACCTCTCCGATACTCGGAGTGACAAATCCTAATCTTGGTCTATGCCAACCCAAAAAACACCTTCGGAGACACCTGTAGAGCATCTTTGTAATCACCTAGTTATGTTGTGACGTTTGATAGCACACAAGGTGTTCCTTCAGTATTTGGGAGTTGCATAATCTCATAGTTAAAGGAATATGTATAAGTCATGAAGAAAGCAATAACAATAAAACATAACGATCATTATGCTAAGCTAACAGATGGGTCTTGTCCATCACATCATTCTCTAATGATGTGATCCCGTTCATCAAATGACAACGCATGTCCATGGTCAGGAAACTTAACCATCTTTGATTAACGAGCTAGTCAAGTAGAGGCATACTAGGGACACTCTGTCTTGTCTATGTATTCACACATGTACTAAGTTTCTGGTTAATACAATTCTAGCACGAATAACAAACATTTGTCATGATATAAGGAAATATAAATAACAACTTTATTATTGCCTCTCGGCATATTTCCTTCAGTGGGGCCTTCTTCTCCTTAGCTGGCGGATTCTTCTTGGCCAGATCCTCAAAATACTTTATTAGGATCAGCTGCGGGTGCTTCTCAATGAGCGCCACCAAGCAGTCCTCGGCGAGCTTCTCCTTGACCGCGGAGTCGACCCTAATGGAAGATGCATCGTTGGAGGAAGCCATAGCCGCAAAATCGATCGGTGCTAACACCTTTCATCCCACAATGAAAAATAGCACAAGAATCAAACATCAAAGATTACTTCTAAGCAAATCAATCATGATGGACACTATCTCATGGATATTTCGACTTTCGCTGATGGTCGAACTGGGCGAGTCCATTGTGCGTGAAAAAGGTATATCACAGGATGAACTCGCACATATCAACCGCCATCGACAAAAGATGATTTTATTTCTCCAAGAACAACTCTCATCTCTCTCACATATATATGGTGGAACTCTCTCTGGTTGTGGTATATATGGTGGATACTATCTCACGGATATTTCGACTTTCGGTGATGATCGAGCTGGGCGAGTACATCCTATGTGACAAATGTATATATCACAAGAAGAACTCGCCCAGATCGACCGCCATTGTCAAAAGTCGATGTTCTTCCTCCAACAACTCTCATCTCTCTGACGTATATATGGTGGAACTCTCTCTGGTGGTGGTATATATGGTGACACTCTCTCATGGATATTTCGACTTTCGATGATGATCAAGTCAGGCGAGTCCATTGTGCGTGACAAATGTATATCCCAAGAAGAACTCGCCCAGATTGACCACCATGGTCAAAAGTCGATTTTCTTCCTCCAAAAACAACTCTCATCGTCTGTCGGTGATGGTCGCTCTTCCTCTGTTCCTCCTACTATGAAAAGATCACAGAGGAGGAACAAAGGAAGCGCGACCTCTTACACAACAATTGGTATCTGTCAAATATCATCGGGGTGACCTCCATAGCATCCATACAAACAACAAGAACTAATAGGTGCAAAAACAAAAAATTGCCAAAAAATCAGCAATTACCTATGCATTATCAACAATTATCTATACAAAAAAATCAACAATTATCTACATTCATTCATCCTTCTTTGCATCCATCTATGCATTCATGCATACATACATGCATCCATCTATATATTGATACATACAAAAAACTACAAAAAACTTTACTACAAAAAAGTCCATGCATCAATCCATGCTTTAATACAAACATATATACATTCATACATCCATGCATCCATCAATCCTTGCATACATATAAAAATTCATGCATATATACATGATTTGGGAGGGGGAGACGAAGCTTACCAAGAGGGGGAGGCAGCTTGGGGGAGGTGGTGTCGGCGAGGTTGGGGGGCGCCGACGGGGTTGGGGGCACCGGTGTGGTTGGGGGTGCCGATGGGGTGGGTTGCGGCTGATGGGGAGGGCGCTGGTGTGGTGAGGGGCCGGCCGAGGGGGAGGGCGCCGGTGGGGCAGGGGGCATCGATGGGGCGGGGGGGGGGGTGCGCCGGTGGGGTGTGGTGGGACGTGGGAGAAAGAAAGATAAGTGAGAGAGAAGAGACCGCGCGGGCAGAGTTAATTGTTCGTCGACCTTTACCGAGAGTTTGTCGGTGTGGCTCTCGAAAAAGGTACGATTTGCATTATGGGCTTTTATTACTTGGCAATGGGGCCCCAAAACCCGCGTCCCCGCGGGTTTTTACCCTATTAGGGGCGGGGATGGGCGTATTTTCATCCACGCGGGGCCGTTGTTGGGCACATTACACATCCCGAAACGTGCATGGGTTTGCACCCGCTTCAGTAGTCCCCGAACCCAAAACCCGGCAAACCCGGCAAAATACATTTTTTACCGAGCTCTGGTCCGGCGCGGCCCAAACCAAAGCTACTGAGCCTGAGCGACCAAGCCCCCCACCCCCCAACGTCGAAGGCCAAACCAAGAATTCTATTTTAAAACTTATGTAATTGCACATCTTGTTGAACCATGTATGGCTGAAATTTTGTCATCTTTGTTACTGAAATATGATCATTTTTGTTGCTAAAATGTGGTATCATGCTGCTGAAATACACTATATATAGCTGTTGAACCATCTAGTATAGTTTTTTGTTGAAATTTGCTAAATTTATGCTGCTGAAATGTGCTTGTTTTGCTGCTGAAATGTTATTCTTTGTCGTCACTATGTTTGTTTAAATATTTTGATTTTCTCATGGGTTCCCTGAAATCCGGTGGGTTTAGGGGACGGGCGGAAAACTAGCCCCGCGCACGGTGATGGGGATGGGGACGGGTTTACAATTTTCTCGTGGGGATGGGTTTGGGAAGGCAAAACCTGATGGGTTTCGTCCCCGTTGCCATCTTGAGTTATTACACATTATGGTACAATATTTATGCCTTTTCTCTCTTATTTTACAAGGTTTACATGAAGTGGGAGAATGCCGGCAGCTGGAATTCTCGACCGGAAAGGAGCAAATATGAGAGACCTGTTCTGCGCAGCTCCAAAAGTCCAAAATATTTATGGCGAACTATTTTGGAATACATAAAAAATATTGGGCGAAGAAAGTACCAGAGGGGACTGTCGGTTCAATATCTAGCATATCTCGTAGTAGGGGTCCTAAGCTAGGCGTCTTGTCTTGTAGAATCCTTCTTGTATGCGGCATGGGCTGTCCGAACTGGCCCAATAGTGAACCGCCATGGGGGTCCTTGGCCCGATCCAGCTGGTCGGGAGATGACGTAGTGAGTACCCCCTAGTCTAGGACACCGTCAGTAGCCCCCCTGAACCGGTCTTCAAGTTGGGGACGCTCCTCGATTCTTCCTGTTCTTCATCTTCGGTCGTCGGTCTTGAAAATTGGTTCAACAAATCTTCTCATCTTCGATCTTGAGGATCGCCGAAGTGCATCCGAAGAGTTTACACGTCAGGTATCCGAGGAGTCCCTTTAAGTTTCCGGCCTTTATCAATGCCCTGTTATTTTTACGCCACACCATGGGTTTGAAGTTGTTCCCGGGCGGCAGTGTCCTCTTGCTTCCGAGCTTCAACGCCGGATGATACGTCTCCGTCGTATCTATAATTTTTGATTGTTCCATGCCAATATTATACAACTTTCATATACTTTTGGCAAATTTTTATACTATTTTTGGGACTAACATATTGATCCAGTGCCCAGTGCCAGTTCCTGTTTGCTGCATGTTTTATGTTTCGCAGAAACCCCATATCAAACGGAATCCAAACGGGATAAAAACAGATGGAGAATATTTTTGGAATATTTGGAGAATATGGGAAGAAGAATCAACGCAAGACGGTGCCCGAGGTGGCCACGAGGCAGGGGGCGCGCCTGCCCCCCTCGTGGGCCACCCGTAAGGCGGTTGCTGCTCTCCTTTGGCCGTAATAAAGCTAATTTTAGGAGAAAAATCTGGGCGAAGGTTTCAATCCAATCGGAGTTACGGATCTCCATATATATACGAAACGGTGAAAGGGCAAAAGAGAGGAACGCAGAAATAGAGAGAGACAGAGAGACATATCCAATCTCGGAGGGGCTCTCCCCCCTCCCATGCCATGGAGGCCAAGGACCAGAGGGGAAACCCTTCTCCCACCTAGGGAGGAGGTCAAGGAAGAAGAATAAGAAGGGGGCCCCTCTCCCCCTCTCTTCCGGTGGCGCCGGAATGCTGCCGTGGCCACCATCATCGTCACCGCGATCTTCACCAATACCTTCGCCATCTTCACCAACATCTCCATCACCTTCCCCCCCTCTATCTACAGAGGTCCACTCTCCTGCAATTCGCTTTACCCTCTACTTGAACATGGTGCTTTATGCTTCATATTATTATCCAATGATGTGTTGCCATCCTATGATGTCTGAGTAGATTTTCATTGTCCTACCGGTGGTTGATGAATTGCTATGGTTGATTTAATTTGCTTGTGGTTATGTTGCTGTTCTTTGGTGCCCATCTTATGAGCGCGCGCGTGGATCACACCATAGGGTTAGTTGTATGTTGATAGGACTATGTATTGGAGGGCAAGAGTGACATAAGCTTCAACCTAGCATAGAAATTGATGCATACGGGATTGAAGGGGGACCAATATATCTTAATGCTATGGTTGGGTTTTACCTTAATGAACGTTAGTAGTTGCGGATGCTTGCTAATAGTTCCAACCATAAGTGCATAGAATTCCAAGTCAGGGATGACATACTAGCAGTGGTCTCTCCCACATAAAACTTTGTATCGGTCTAGTAAAGTAGTCAATTGCTTAGGGACAATTTCGCAACTCCTACCACCACTTTTCCACACTCGCTATATTTACTTTGTTGTGTCTTTATCTAAACATCCCCTAGTTTTTATTCTCGTGCTTTTTTTTATCTTGCAATCCTATCCAAAAACACCTACAAAGTACTTCTAGTTTCATACTTGTTCTAGGTAAAGCGAACGTTAAGCGTGCGTAGAGTTATATCGGTGGTCGATAGAACTTGAGGGAATATTTGTTCTACCTTTAGCTCCTCATTGGGTTCGACACTCTTACTTATCGAAAGCGGCTACAATTGATCCCCTATACTTGTGGGTTATCAACACCTTTTTCTGGCGCCGTTGCCGGAGAGTCATAGCGTGGGGTGAATATTCTCGTGTGTGCTTGTTTGCTTTATCTCTAAGTAATTTTTATTTGTTGTTCTTAGTTGTTTTCTATCTTTAGTTATGGGTAGGAAACGCAAAATACAAAAAAAAATTAGTTGTACCTACTGAACCAATGGTTGAAGAAGCACTCAAAATCTATCACACTCCTGAAGCTTTTTACTTGGATCATCTTCGATCCCTATGTGCTCGGGCTGAAACCCCAACTAGTTTAGTTGAGGGCAAATCATTAGATGAGCATGCTTGTTATGTGCGACACCACATATCCGAAAAAGGGAAACTTTTACTGGGTCAAATTCATCGTTTGCAATGCTATGCTTGGAATTTATGTGAAATATATTATTTTACTTGTTGTTCTGGAAACCCTAAGAAACACCTTCCCTACCAATGTGAGTTTAGTGATAATGGAATCATATCTTCGTATGCTAAGGGTGTTTATAATTACTATGATGTTCAACAAATTGAAGAATTTTTTGCTTTTAAGGGTGCTTATGAAATTGACTCTTTGATTGAAACGTATGGTGCTACTCTTTACAAATCTGAAAATTTTGCCATACTTGAATATTGTTATGATATTTATGCTTCTAATTCCTATGTTAAACCACATATTGTGGAATCCTCCGCTGTCCAAGAAGTGACTAATATTTTGCAGGAGTCTATGGAAGAAGAAATTGATGAAACTATGAGCTCGTTAGATGAGAAAGATGATGAGAAAAGCGAAGAACAAAAGGAGGAAGAGCGGATTAGCTACCCATGCCCACCTTATAATGAGAGTAACTCTTCAACTCATACATTGTTTAATTTCCCTTCGTGCTTACCGAAGGATGATTGTTATGATACCGTTGATTCTCTTGAAATACCCCTTTTTGATGATGCTTGCTATGCTTGTGGCCAAGATGCCAATATGAATTATGCTTATGGAGATGAACTTGCTATAGTTCCTTATGTTAAACATGAAATTGTTGCTATTGCACCCACGCATGATAGTCCTATTATCTTTCTGAATTCTTCCGAATACACTATATCGGAGAAGTTTGCCCTTATTAAGGATTATATCGATGGGTTGCCTCTTACTACTACACATGATGATTTTGATAGATATAATATGCACGTGCTTGCTGCTCCTACTTGCAATTACTATGGGAGAGGAACTACATCTCCGCCTATTTATGTTTCCAATATGATAGAATTGCAAGAAACTGCTTATACTATCCATTGGCCTTTACTTTGCGTGCATGAATTGTTCTTTTATGACATACCGATGCATAGGAACAGAGTTAGACTTCGTTTTTTGCATGATATATGTTACTTTGTGCTCACTGCTAAATTACAAATCATTGTTAATTAAAATTGGCTTTGATATACCTTGGGATCCGGGTGGATTCATTACTTGAGCACTATATGCCTAGCTTAATGGCTTTAAAGAAAGCGCTGCCAGGGAGACAACCCGGGAGTTTTAGAGAGTCATTTTTTTCTGTTGTGTGCTTTTATAAAGCTTAAAAACAAAAAAATAAAGAGGGGAACCCAAAACTTTTCAAAAAGAAAAGCGAAAGTGAGAAAGACGAGCATTGTTAAAGTGGGAGCTGGCCTTGAACTTTGTTCATGCTCACGGAAACTTTGTGAATCTTGATTACAGAAACTTTTCAATAAAAAAGTTATCCCCTTGTACAATTCCATTTTATTATAAAAATAATGTGCCAAGGTTTTCCTTTAGGATGTTTACAATGCTTGTTGGTTTGTACGGTGCAGGACTGAAACTTTGGCTGTAGTGCACGATTTTACGTTTTTTACTGGAACATCAAACGGTTCTGATTCTGTTTTCACTGTATTTCTATAAGAATTTTTAATTTTTCCTAATTTCCGTAGAATTTTTGGGGGTAGCAGAAGTATGGTGAATGTTCAGATTGCTACAGACTGTTCTGTTTTTGACAGATTCTGTTTTTGATGCATAGTTTGCTTGTTTTGATGAAACTATCAATTTCTATCAGTTGATTAAGCCATGAAAAAGCTATATTACAGTAGACATAATGCAAAAACAAAATATGAATTGGTTTGGAACATTACTTAGAGTAGTGATTTGCTTTATTATACTAACGGATCTTACCGAGTTTTCTGTTGAAGTTTTGTGTGGATGAAATGTTCGATGATCGAGAAGGTCCCGATATGAGGAAAAGGAGGAGAGGCAAGAGCTCAAGCTTGGGGATGCCCAAGGAACCCCAAGTAAATATTCAAGGAGACTCAAGCGTCTAAGCTTGGGGATGCCCCGGAAGGCATCCCTTCTTTCTTCGACAAGTATCGGTATCTTTTCGGATTCGTTTCGTTCATGCGATATGTGCAAATCTTGGACCGTCTTTTGCATTTAGTTTTTACTTTTATTTTATGCACCATGCTCGTATGAGATAGTCCTTGGTTGATTTATAGAATGCTCATTGCACTTCACTTATATCTTTTGAGTATGGCTTTATAGAATACTTCATGTGCTTCACTTATATCATTTGAAGTTTGGATTGCCTGTTTCTCTTCACACAGACAACCGCCATTTGTAAGAATGCTCTTTTGCTTCACTTATATTTGTTAGATATCTTTTGTAGAAAGAATTTAAAGTCTCTTGCTTCACTTATATCTATTTAGAGAGATGACAGGAATTGGTCATTCACATGGTTAGTCATAAAATCCTACATAAACTTGTAGATCACTGAATATGATATGTTTGATTCCTTGCAATAGTTTGGCGATATAAAGGTGGTGATATTAGAGTGTGCTAGTGGGTAGTTGTGGATTAGTAGAAATACTTGTGTTGAGGTTTGTGATTCCCGAAGCATGCACGTATGGTGAACCGTTATGTGATGAAGTCGGAGCATGATTTATTTTTTGATTGCCATCCTTTGTGTTGAGGTCGGGATTGCGCGATGGTTAACTCCTACCAACCCTTCCCCTAGGGGCATGCGTGTAGTACTTTGTTTCAATAGCTTCTTGACTTTCGCAATAAGTATGTGAGTTATTTATGACTAATGTTGAGTCCATGGATTATACGCACTCTCACAATTCCACCATTGCTAGCCTCTCTAGTACCGCGCAACTTTCGCCGGTGCATTACACCCACCATCTACCTTCCTCAAAACAGCCACCATACCTACCTATTATGCCATTTCCATGGCCATTCCGAGATATATTGCCATGCAACTTCCATCATCATCATATACATGACTTGAGCGTTCATTGTCATATTGTTTTGCATGATCGTAAGATAGCTAGCATGATATTTTCATGGCTTGTCCGTTTTTTGATATCTTTGCTATGCTAGATCAGTGCACATCCTGGTACACTGCCAGAGGCATTCATAGAGTCATCATGTACTAGTTTTATCGAGTTGTAATATTGAGTTGTAAGTAAATAAAGTGTGATGATCATCATTATTAGAGCATTGTCCCATGTGAGAAAAGGATGATGGAAGCAATGATTCCCTCACAAGTTGGGATGAGTCTCTGGACTTTATGAAAAATAAAAGAGGCCAAAGAAGCCCAAATAAAAAAAAGAGACCAAAGAAGCCCACCAAAAAAATAAAAAGATAAAAAAAAGAAGAAAAAAATGAGAGAAAAAGAGAGAAGGGGCAATGCTGCTATCCTTTTACCACACTTGTGCTTCATATAGAGTCTCTTGAGTTATCACTTTCATATACTAGTGGGAATTTTCATTATAGAACTTGGCTTGTATATTCCGATGATGGGCTTCCTCAAATGCCCGAGGTCTTCATGAGGAAGCAAGTTGGATGCACACCCAGTTAGTTTTCAGTTTGAGCTTTCATACACTTATAGGTCTAGTGCATCTGTTGCATGGAAATCCCTACTCACTCACATTGATATCTATTGATGGGCATCTCCGTAGCCCGTTGATACGCCTAGTTGATGTGAGACTATCTTCCTCCTTTTTGTCTTCTCCACAACCACCATATTCTATTCCACATATAGTGCTATGTACATGGCTCACGCTCATGTATTGCGTGAAAGTTGAAAAGGTTTGAGAACACTAAAGTATGAAACAATTGCTTTGCTAATTCCGGGGTTGTGCATGATTGAAATATTTTGTGTGGTGAAGATGGAGCATAGCCCTACCATATGATTTTGTAGGGAATGCTTTCTTTGGCCATGTTATTTTGAAAAGACATGATTGCTTTATTAGTATGCTTGAAGTATTATTGTCTTAATGTCAAACAATAGACTATTTCTTTGAATCACTCGCGTCTTAATATTCATGCCATGATTAGATACATGATCAAGATTATGCTAGGTAGCATTCCACATCAAAAATTATCTTTTTTATCATTTACCTACTCGAGGCCAAGGAGGAATTAAGCTAGGGGATGTTGATACGTCTCCGTCGTATCTATAATTTTTTATTGTTCCATGCCAATATTATACAACTTTCATATAATTTTGGCAACTTTTTATACTATTTGTGGGATTAACATATTAAACGGACGGAGAATGTTTTTGGAATATTTGGAGAATATGGGAAGAAGAATCAACGAGACGGTTCCCGAGGTGGCCACGAGGCAGGGGGTGCGCCTGCCCCCCTCGTGGGCCACCCGTAAGGCGGTTGCTGCTCTCCTTTGGCCGCAAGAAAGCTAATTTTAGGAGAAAAATCTGGGCGAAGGTTTCAATCCAATCGGAGTTACGGATCTCCATATATGTACGAAACGGTGAAAGGGCAGAAGAGAGGAACGCAGAAACAGAGAGAGACAGAGAGACATATCCAATCTCGGAGGGGCTCTCCCCCTCCCATGCCATGGAGGCCAAGGACCAGAGGGGAAACCCTTCTCCCACCTAGGGAGGAGGTCAAGGAAGAAGAATAAGAATGGGGCCCCTCTCCCCCTCTCTTCCGGTGGCGCCGGAACGCTGCCGTGGCCACCATCATCATCACCGTGACCTTCACCAACACCTTCGCCATCTTCACCAGCATCCATCACCTTCCCCCTCTATCTACAGTGCTCCACTCTCCCGCAACTCGGTGTACCCTCTCCTTGAACATGGTGCTTTATGCTTCATATTATTATCAATGATGTGTTGCCATCCTATGATGTCTGAGTAGACTTTCGTTGTCCTATCGGTGGTTGATGAATTGCTATGGTTGATTTAATTTGCTTGTGGTTATGTTGCTCTCCTTTGGTGCCCATCATATGAGCGCGCGCGTGGATCACACTATAGGGTTAGTTGTATGTTGATAGGACTATGTATTGGAGGGCAAGAGTGACAAGCTTCAACCTAGCATAGAAATTGATGCATACGGGATTGAAGGGGGACCAATATATCTTAATGCTATGGTTGGGTTTTACCTTAATGAACGTTAGTAGTTGCGGATGCTTGCTAATAGTTCCAACCATAAGTGCATAGAATTCCAAGTCAGGGATGACATGCTAGCAGTGGCCTCTCCCACATAAAACTTGCTATCGGTCTAGTAAAGCCTTTAGCTCCTCGTTGGGTTCGACACTCTTACTTATCGAAAGAGGCTACAACTGATCCCCTATACTTGTGGGTTATCACCGGACTACATTCGAGGTATCTTTTGCAGCCGAGCACCAACGCCGATCGCTTCCGAGCTCCAACGCCGGAATGTATCCGAGCTCCAACGTCGGACTGTATCTGAAGAGTATTGTTATAGTCGAGCTCCAACGCCGAACTGCATCCGAGCTCCAACGCCGGACTATGTCCAAGCTCCAACGCCAGACTATGTCCGAGGTGTCATAGATCACCTTGGTTCAAAAAAGTGTTAGCCGAACTTAATGCCGAAAATGCCCTCTAAGAAGCCAGCCACTTGCATCCGAGCTATATGCTGAACTGCTTCCAAGGTGGCTCAGCACCTCGGTCATGGGCTGATTGTTTGCGGATTTTATTTCCGATGCGTATAAATTTATTTGCTGAAGAGATGTATTGTCAGTAGCCCTCGAGGTGTCTATCGGCCTAAAATCCGAGATGCACCTGAAAGGAAACATAAAACTGCTCATCCTGGTAGCCCCTGAGACCCAGGTCGTGAAATTGGCCTGAGGATCAACTCCTAGCTCGTCAGCATACATAGGAATAGAAATGCAGTGTAATATATTAGAGGTAATAGTGATCGGCGAACAGGCCCCTGAGAGAGGGTCGTGAGAAGTCGTCGGGATATATCAGCTTGATGCCGGATAAGTCCCATATGGTACTTATTGTCGTCCGAAGACGCGCTTTTCCATAGTTCGGTTATGCCGAACATTGAGCACTTTGAACTTTCTGCATTGAATAGGCAATGCAGTAGCCCCCGAGACACAGGTCGGGTGGCAACCCCAGATTAGAGGATCGATGTGCCCCTTTAATATTTGTAAATAATGAGCGCAAAGCCCAGTTGCCCCCGAGCCTTAATGTGGGCACGGGTGGCCGAATTAAGTATCGATATCCGTTTGATAGAAAATTTTGTTGTGTTCAACAAAAACTTCTCGGAAAGAGAATAAAGATCTCTTAAAAGAGTTTAGAGCTGGTCGAAATCCAAGCTCGCCAAGGTAGGCCCCAAGGGGTTTAAAAGATGGATTGCAGTAAATGGATTTTACTCGCAATTTTTATGTGTAATGATTCTATGTATCCAAGTACTTTTCATCATTAATTTTCAAATCCGCATTGTACAAAACTTTGACCGACCATCGGCTTCAACCTCCTCGGCCAGTAGCCGGGGAGTGTTTGTCCTACTTTATAAAGCCGTTATAAGGGAAAAGTTTTACGGTAAACAAGGCAATCTGGTCATACGTTTTATAAACAAAGGTACACGGACAGATATGTTATATTATGTTTTAACATAAGAAACATCTTCCAAAGAAAATAGTCCCGCTATTGGTTCCTCTCTATGGTTCGTCATGCTTATCATGATCATGAAAACTCACCTCCGATCAATGTGGGAGGAAAATATTGAGGATTTAGTTCGGCGAAAGTTCCCGAACTCTATGGTATTAATGAACCAGAATTTTTGCTTCCATCGTTGCCGACCAATGTGATCCTTTAAGATTGCTAGCTTTCGGCTTCACCCAGTCTAAGGTACTAACTCGGATGACCCGGTAGTAACAATCATAGAGGTGCTCCCTTTACCGCCTAGCCGAACAATCTGGAACGTAGGGCTAAGCACAGGAGCCAGGCAACCCAGCTTGGCCAAAATCTTAAGTCAAGTTGGTGCATATGTATGGCTTTATAACGATGATTATGGAAGGCAGCCTTTGTATATTAAATACATAAGCCGATGATATGTTTATTTTGACTCCGTTGCGACCGTTTATCAGTTGAATGTTGCCCATCGTCAGCTTCCGCCCCATTGTAGATGCTACGCAGGGTGTTTTCGCAATAACAAAACAACCCTTAGCCGATGTCTCGGTGTCCGAAGGCGGTTGTGTTAGCGGAAACGTGGCAATCAGATATGCGGGCTTTATAACTTTAACTTAGTCATAGGAGCTTTAAACTGGGGAAGCTAGCTACGAGCCCCCGGTTAGTGTTCGGCGACAGCCGAGGTAAAGCCGTAAACACTTCGGCCAACGTTATGAATGGCCTGTCATTTAACATAGTCATTGGATAGCTGATCAGTTGTGACAGTCAGTTTTCAACTTTCTCCACTAAGGTGCTTAACCATGCGAGCTGGAAGCACAATCGCAGTGGTTCTCCCTTTGCACACCTAGCCGAACAAAGGGGAACATAGGAGGCAAGCATAGGAGCCGGGCAACCCAACTATTGACCGAAGACACAATTCGAAACCGATGCATATATAGCAATATTCGAGAATTTTTTCGTCGAATATCTAAAGGTGTCCAGCGTTGCACTGCGAGACTTATGCGGGAAACACACAAATAGTTTAAAAGTGCAATAGGATGGGAATACCCAACAATTTAGTAAAAATTTAACGTCCGAATTAGATCAAGTGTTCGGTGCTAATCCGAAAATTGGTCAAAAAAGGGGTGCTTCTGTCGTGCATTAATATGACACATCTGATCTCAAGACCTCAAGCGGGTCAGCCCACGGCTGTAACCTCCTATCCCGAAGGCGGAGTACTGCTCGTTAGGCCAGTTTAGCAAACTAAACTCGAACGGCTTTGAGAGAGAGACTAGGCTCCCCGGCAATTGACCACACAGTCGCGTCGAAAAAAGGAGTGATAAAAAAAGATTTTGCAATGACCAAGAAGAAAACATTTATTATAAAACGGCTCATACTAATTTAAGAGCCCCTGAGTGACTTGGGCAAAAGAATTTTATGTATAATGATTGTATGTACGGAAGTACTTATATCATATCTGTGTTCACCCGAACTTTAAACGCGTCTCAACCGACCGTCGGCTTCTCCCTCTTTAGTCAAGGACCGAAAAGTGTTATGTACTCCACCTGTCGAGAATATCGACGGTGTTTCCGATAACCAGGCAATCAGGCCATAAGGCTGTAACAGACAAAGCGTGCTCAGGGAACTTATGCTATATTACTGACGAAGTGTAAGAATCATCTTCGAAGAAAGTAGTACCTCCACCGATACCTTTCTTCGGTTGCTCATTGTTGCTATGAGACTTGTGCAATAGAGTTTTTGTACTCATGAGTTCCGTTGTGTGCCGACCATAATTGAAAACAATAAGAGCGCTAGCTTTCGGCTTCACCCAGTCTGAGGTCCGAGCTTGGATGCCCCGATCATGACAATCGCAGAGGTGCTCCCTTTACTCCCTAGCCGAACAATCGGGAACGTAGGGGTAAACATTGGAGCAAGGCAACCCTTCTTGCGGAACACTTAAGTCAACATGGTGCATATCGTGGAGTAATACACGAACAAGGAACGATGCCATACAAGTATAATCATATGCAAGAGGAAAGGCTTCATAAAGGAAGCACCCAAGCAAACGGGGTATTTGAATTTGTGTGTCACAAACAAAGTTTTGACAAGGAAGTTTTCACAAACAACTTTTTGCCAAAAAAAGTATAATGCTTGGTTGAACCGAACAAAATTTAAAATTGAAAATTCTGAGCATAAAAGCAATTTAGCTAGTTAATGTGCTCGGTGTCGATGCACGGCCCGAGCATAAGGTGGGACAAGGTCCCAGCCCCCAAGCAGGTCCCGAGGTGGCGGAGCAAAGAGCTCGGCACTCCGAAGTGGCGACATAGCACGGCGAATGTAGGCCCGCAGTGTGACACCAAAGTCCCCGACGTGGTTTAATGAAGTGATGATGAAGCCCTCGGTCCAGCCGAGGTGACGTGGTACGTTGGTACGCAGAGGCGACAGCGCTCCCCAATCTGGATCCTTTATCTGTGCACAGAAAATAGTACAAGCCGGAGATAATAGGAATAATAATAAATTAAAAATAGTTGCATAGTTAATAATTTATGCAAAGTGAGTAATAAAAGACATATGGCCTGTGTGCCGAACATTCGATGAGGTAGAGCTCTCTCAACGATGCCGAAGTCCCCGAGGCAACCGAACACGTCTGTATGGCAACACGACCAACAAGGTGATCACGCGAGCAGATTTACGCCGATTGGGACGACGGCGTCGGCTTGCCGAAGAGACCACATGACGTAGTCGAAGTCCATTACTGAACCACCATGTGGCCGTCGTTGATGCGGCCACCATTTGATAGACCTGCGTACAGATGATGGAACAAAGCAGAGTAACAATCCTTGGGAAAAATAAACCCAAACAAGCAAAAATTACTAGGATAAATAGCACCTGGTTTATTTGTTGTAGCAATCCGAAGAAAGGTGACTCCCAAAATTGGGACTCGATCCGCACACCCATTGCCTGATGGGCGATAAAGCGACGGCATGGCGATGCTGGCAAAGGTTGGCTTGCCGAGACAAAGCCCTCGGTCCAGCTAATGTGAGGAAGCTGGTCGGCTGGTGACGCCGAAGTCACCGGAGTATGTTGGTGAAGAAATAGCCAAGTCCCTGGTCCAGCCGAGGTGACGGAGCTGGTCGGTGAGGAGACGTTGCAGCTGCCATGTCACCCGAGGTGTTGAAGTAGGTCGGCGTGATGGACATCGGCTTAAAGAAGAAACAGTGCGGCCATGCTCACGCAGGTCGTGACTTGTGACGCGGTCAATGCCGGCTTGATAAAGTGACCATGGGGCGATGCCGGTGTGCCCGCACCATGTAATCCGTGGGGCAGCGATGTTGGTGATGATTTATCCTTCTCGATGCCGAACTCTTGTTCGGCTTGCCGAGATGATGATCGAAGAAGTTGAGCTCGGCTCAACAAAGCAGCGACGTGTCTAGCGCAGGTCGGCAGCCGTGGAGCAATATTGCCGGACTAGTTTGACACCAGCGTGATGGTGAAGATTACCTCGGAGGAGGCTTAAAATTTTATGGCTACGTGTTTTAAAAAACGCACAATACCCTAGAAAAAAATTTCCTTCAAAAGGGTTGTCCAATATTCCGTTCATGAAGAAACCTGAACTCGGGACGGATTCGTATTCGCGCAGAAAACAGATCCGAAAATTGGTCCACTCATCGGAAGGTTCCCGGAGTTTGAACCGTCGGATCAAGCTGAAATTTGGAGGGGTGGTAGATACGGGAATTCCGCAGAAGATGAACGGCTGGATCTTCCAAAGGACCTCCGAGCTGGGTTCTGGAGACCACGCCCTAAACTCGTCTAGATTCCCGTCCAGATTTGACAGGGCTCCGGTATATCGTAGATTGCCAGAGATTACTCCATCGGAACTCGACGAAATTTGGCAAGTTTGCTGTTTAGAAAAAACAGCATGGTCGCCCGAGGGCAATTTTACGTTGAGCCCCCGAGCTCCATGGATAATTCTTCCATGATCATTATAGAGATCGGAGTTGATGTTGATGAAGGCCTTTGTCCGAACATGATGATCGGAGGTAGGGCACAGTCCTTGGTTAACTCAAGGTGGCCAGTCGAGCCGGCGACAAAAGATGCCGACATCGACCATAAAGCTCGGCTCCGATGCGTAGATCGCGCCGGAGACGATCCGAATTCCCATCACCCCGTGGCGACCGCCAGTAGGCTCTCAATGAAAGCACCAATGTCGGTTCAATATCTGGCATATCTCGTAGCAGGGGTCCTAAGCTAGGTGTCTTGTCTTGTAGAATCCTTCTTGTATGCGGCATGGGCTGTCCGAACTGACCCAATAGTGAACCACCATGGGGGTCCTTGGCCCGATCCAGCTGGTCGGGAGACGACGTGGTGAGGACCCCCTAGTCTAGGACACCGCCAGGGACCCACCAGGTGGCCACAAGCCTGGGGGCGCCCCTAGGGCTTGTGGCCCCCTGGCAGGCCTACGGTGCCCATCTTCTACTATATGATGTCTTTTGACCTGGAAAAAAAATCAAAAGGAAGCTTTCAGGACGAAGCGCCGCCGTCTCGAGGCGAACCTGGGCAGAAGCAATCTAGGGCTCTGGCGGAGCTGTTCTGCCAAGGAAACTTCCCTCCCACAGGGGAAAATCGAAGCCATCATCATCACCAAAGATCCTCTCATCGAGAGGGGGTCAATCTCCATCAACATCTTCACCAGCACCATCTCCTCCCAAACCCTACTTCATCTCTTATATCCGATGTTTGTCTCAAAACTTGAGATTGGTACGTGTGGGTTGCTAGTAGTGTTGATGCTACTTGGTTTATTCGGTGGAAGATTGATACATCCCCAATGTATCTATACTTTTTGATTGTTCCATGTTGTTATATTACCATTTTTGGATGTTTTACAATCATTTTTATATCATTTTTTGGGAGTAACCTATTGACATAGTGCTCAGTGCCAGTTCCTGTTTTCTGCTTGTTTTTTACATCGCAAGAAATCAATACCAAACAGAGTCCAAACGCAACGATACTTTTTGTGGATTTTTTCTGGACCAGAAGATACCTATTGGGCCAAGGAAGTACCAGAGGGGTGCTCCAAGGGGAGCGCAACCCACCTAGGCGCGACTGGGGCCCAGGAACGCCCAGGTGGGTTTTGCCCACCTCGATGGCCTCCCGCACCGCCTCTTTGCCCTACAAATACCCCAATATTGCAGAAACTCTAGGGGAGACGAAAATCAATTCCAGACGCCGCAAGTTCCAAAACCACCATATCCAATCTAGACACCATGACGGAGGGGTTCATCATCCTCATTGGTGCCTCTCCGATGATGCGTGAGTACTTCATTGTAGACCTATGGGTCCGTAATTAGTAGCTATATGGCTTCCTCTCTCTCTCTCTTTTGATTCTCAATACAATGATCTCTTGGAGATCTATTTGATGTAACTCTTTTTGCGGTGTGTTTGTTGGGATCTGATGAAAGTTATTTGAGTTTCTTTGAGCTCTTATATGCGTGATTTCTTATAGACTCGTATTTCTTCTCCGAATCCTTGGTTTAGTTAGGCTGACTTGATATATTTATCTTGCAATGGGAAGAGGTGCTTTGTGATGGGTTCGATCTTACAGTGCTTGATCCCAGTGACAGAAGGGAAACCGACACGTATGTATCATTGCTATTAAGGATAACATGATGGGGTCTATTTCTACATTAAGAGATCTTGTCTACATCATGTCATCGTTCTTATTGCAGTACTCTGTTTTTCCATGAACTTAATACACTAGATGCATGCTAGATAGCGGTCGATGTGTGGAGTAATAGTAGTAGATGCAGACAGGACTCGGTCTACTAATCTTGGACGTGATGCCTATATAATAATCATTGCCTAGATATCGTCATGATTATTTGAAGTTCTATCAATTGCCCAACAGTAATTTGTTTACCCACCATATGCTATTTTTCTCGAGAGAAGCCAGTAGTGAAATCTACGGCCCCCGGGTCTCTTCTTTATCATATTTCCCTTCGAGATCTATTTTTATTTGCTTTTATTTTCAGATCTATTAATCCAAAAACCCAAAAATACCTTGCTGTAATTTATTGTTATTTATTTTATCTCGCGTTCTCGCGAGATCTATTTATCCAATCTACTATAATTTTACATATCTTTTAGCCGTGAGGGATTGACAACCCCTCTCTTGCGTCGGGTTGCGACTATTTGTTCTTTGTGTGCAAGAGCTGTTTACATGGTGTTGCGTGGTTCTCCTACTGGTTTGATAATCTTAATCTCATCACAGAGGGAAATACCTACCGTAACTGTGCTGCGGCATCCCTTCCTCTTTGGTGAAACACCGACGTAGTTCAAGCGCATCAGGCCTCCTATATAGGATGATGATGTCGTCTTTATCGTCACCACCATGGGGGCATCGTCTTTCCTGACATTCATCGGCTGGACGGATATGTGGACGGCTTGGTGATTGGGCGTCGTAGGTGGTAGAGCGGTGCTTCATCCTACACATCGATGGTGGCGGATCTCGGTGGTGTGGCGCACTTGAGGCTCGGCGTCCGATGGGTGGCGATGGACTCGCGCAGGAGGACGACGCTGTCTGGCGTCATGGTGGTGTCGTTGGCAGAGGCCTGGCAAGGTCGATGCTTCAGTATCTGATCTGAGATGGGTCGATGATGAAGGAGGTGATGGTCGTTGCAGCGCGCGCATGTGGTGCCTACTGAAAGTGCGTCGGCCGGGTTGTAACCCAGTCCAAGTATTATGGCCTGGAAGGGGCATTCCGCATTAGATGTTAGGTGTTGGTGTGATGTCTGTTGGTATTAGGCTCAGACATTCGGCACCCCTTCATCATGGGGATAGAAGTAACGACAGGTGTTGCCAAGATGATGGCTTCAGGCTTACTGATGTATTACCTTACAAGAACCTTGTGAATAATTAATAAAATGGCTGTATGCATCGCCCAGATGCAGAGGCCGGGGTACATCCTACTTTAAAAAACGAAGTATAATCATAGTAAGATGAATCACCTCAAAGGATTGGCAAGTACACGTTGTCCAATGGTGGCAAAACTACTATGTTGGTTGGACATGAACCACGCAAGAGAAGAAGCACTGCAAAAGCAACCATGTCAGAACAGACGAGACGAAGGAAAAGCACATGCGCTGGTACTCTGCATATGATTTTCCTTTCTTTTCAGTTATGTATGGTCGGTGCTTACGTGCCTTGTAAATTAGATCTTTATTCCATACTAGTAAATATGCTCGTGCGTTGCGACACCCTTTAGTAAAAGAATACGCTCGAGGATCGGACTATAAAAATATGGTAGGCATAAAGGAAATTTTTGAACATATGTGAGAATGAGAATGCACTTTTAAAAGGCCATTCAGAAAATAATAAATTAGAAGGTCTAATTTCCTAAGAACATTCACGTTGTTGTTATGTTTAGTCTAAAGTTGCTTCTAAGCTACCTGCTTTAACTGATAAAAAAATTGACACGAAAAATTGACACACCAACGACCGCGGCAAGGTGATGCCGAAATTGCCAACATCTAGTTCAAGCCCACAGGTGGCACGGATTATGTGACATGACCAACAATAACAATAGGAAAATGAACAATGTCTAGGAGATTGGCGACATCTAGGTCAATATATGGGTGCTTAAAAACATCACTGATCACAACGTAGGATTGTAGTAGTCGATGTAGATTAAATGCCAAATTTTGTCCTTCAAGATGCACTCTTCGAGATTTTCTTCATTTGAATAGATTTTTCTGTGCCGATGCTATCCTGGTGGCATCTGGATTCGACCGAGGAAGCTCTGATGTGTTGCTGATGATAACAACGGTTAGATGCTCCGATATGACGACGGCGACATCAAGTTCTTGTGGCGGCTGAGGGCAATGGCCATATGCCTGAGAAAGAAGTATCGGAGGAATACGGGGAAAGGCGTGGTTACCGTTGTATTGTATTTTAGGAGGAAGTTAGGGTGGCCTATTCGTGTCCATGTATTACATGACAAAAGATTGTAGCCCCATACTGTATACTGTAATGGAACTTTCCAACGTACCAGTGAGCGTCCAAGCAAATGATTGATTGATCAAACGTGGAGGCCCGTGCACTCGGACGACCGTTGAGCCGTTTGGCCGAGTCTTCCTCAATGGTCACGTCTGTTCCTATTCGGCGCGTAGGTCACTGTCTAGCAACTCGAAGGTTCTAGAATGCTTCCATGAACTGGTTTTCTACTTATTTTCTTTCTTATTTTTTATGATTTTTCATTGTTTCTATATTTCCTATTTTTTCCCTTTCCCCCTTTTTTATTTTCACATTTGGTCCATTTACCTATTTTTCATTTTTTTTCAAGTTCATTATTTATTTATTTATATTTTTCTTTTAAATATTTGCGAACATCGTTTTCCAATTCAAGAACTTTTTTCAGGTCCTGAACATTTTTTAAAATCATGAACACATTTTGAATCGACGAATATAATCTATGAAACCATGAACATTTTCAAATTCATAAACATTTTTTCAATTATTGCGAACATTGTTTTTGAAACTTCTGAACATTGTTATGAATCACCGAAAAAAAATTTGTGTCAATGAAGATTCTTCGAATGGATGCAATTTTTATAAAACTTGTGAAAATTTTATTTAAATCGGTGAATATTCTTAGAGTAGCTGAACAATTTTTGAAATGATTAACATTTTTTGGAATTCATGAATAGTTTTTGTTTTGTGATTTTTTTAAATGCATGAACCTTTTTTATTCACAATAATTTTATTTCCATGAATATTGTTTTAAAATTCATGAACATGCTTTCAATTTGTGATTTATTTTTCAAATTCAGGAACATTTTTTCATTATCATGAAAATTAGTTTTAATCCATGAACATTTTTTCTACAACAATTTTCAAAATTCACATTTCGTTTGGAAATTTTGATTTTTTTCTAAAATTTTTAAAGATGGAGAAACAAAAACAGAAAAAAGCCCGTGAAAGAAATAAAGTTAGGGGGCGTCCTTCCCAGGTTATGGGCTGGCCCGATAGTCGCGCGGGTGGGACGGAGTCAATACCACAAAGTTCTTCTTTTGAGCAACAATCCTGTTGTAGGTTAGTTGGTTGTTGTGGTGAATCTCCTGCCAATATGCTTAGTATCGATTCCTATAGTCCACCCAATTTTTTTTGAGGTTTGAGCGGACTAAAACTGACATGTACGAAAAAGAATAATTAAACGAAAAAACGTACGAAAAAAAATAATTGAACGAAAAAAGATGGAGAAACAATCCGTCCTTTAATATTAGGTAGAGATAAATAAGACACGTATTACATGCAAAAAATAAAGGAACAGACCAGGTAAAATGCGACCATGGCACAATTTCACAATATGTTCACAAATTTAATGAGGAAACAGAAATTCAGGGCATTTACCTGCCTGTGAATATATGTTCTCTTATACCTCGATCCATTAGGTTTGTCCAGAAACTCTTGGAGCAAATTTCGTATTTTTAAAGTCTCCTTCAATATAATGCTCCTGTTATGGTAGGATTGTGCAACAAAGTGGAATAATCACGACTAAGAATTATCCTAGATTAATAAAAGGTGCAAAAATGCATGCCTGATTCATGTCTATAGTTTGTAGGCCTTCACCACGAGTAAATAATATTCCATTGTTCTTGTTTTCTGCTTTTATTTCACCTAGTCCTGCATCACCTGGAAGTTTATCCGGTATATTTCCTGCATAACAAAATGACACAAGGTAAATACCGTTGATCACTGGCAACGTAATAAAAACCTCTGTACTCCATACGTGCTTATAAAATACGACCGCACTATGCCACGACGGAAGGTCTCACTGACCAAGTCAATGAGTTCCACCTCAACTTCCACCATGCCATCGCAGCCGTTCACAGTCCTGATGTTAATCATACGGCATGATGCACTGCACTTCCGCTTCGGTAGACCCCTGTAAAAACAAGGACGGACGAGATTGCCCAATACCCCTTCATAACAGAAGGCAGGATAGGCATATTTTGAAAAAGCTTCCCCAGCCGGCCCGCCCGCCCGCAAAAAAAACAGGCGGAGCTATACGTATATGAATACAGCTCGCCCGCCCGAAAGGGAAAAAAATTAAACCTGCCGGCCGCACGTGCCTGGTGACGTGGCAGGCATCCAGACGTGCCCGCCCGCGATCACGGCGGCAGCCCCCGCAGTCAACGCGTCGTCTTCCGCCCCGCGCCGCACCCGTCGCGGCCCCACCCCCACGTCCCCCGACCACATGCCAGCCCGCACCCGTCGCGTCCCCTGCCGTCCGCCAATCACGGCGCCCGAGGTGCGCATGCGGTAGGCGGTTACCGCGATGCCGCTGCCGGACGCCCATTGTCGGCTCCTCGCGTGCTGCGCCGCCGCTGCCGCTGCCGCCGCGCCGCCGGACGCCATCGCTGCCGCCTCCTCGGGTGCCGCGCCGCCTGCCGCGCCTTGCCGCGCGCGCGCCGACGCCGCCACTGCCGCTGCTGCTTTCGCTGCCGCGACCGCTGCCGCCTGCCGTCATTGTCGGCTCCTCGCCTCTTGCCGGCCGCCGCTGCATTGTCGCCTCGGCTGCCACCCGACCGCCCGCCGCCGCCTGCCCCCTCCGGACGCTTCGACGGTCAGCGTCGCCCGCGCCGCCGCGCTGTCGCCTCGCTTTGCAAGCGGTCATTAACGCGCCGGCGTTAATTGCCACGCTGCCGCCTGCCCGCCTCCTCCCCGCCCCGCCCCGCCCCGCTATAAAATGGCAAGCCGTCCCTCCGACGCCCACACCCGTCCCTCCGACACCCGCCGCCGCCTGCCCGCCACCTCCCCGCAACCGATGGCGTTCTTCTGCGGTAGCAGCAGCACCGGCGGCGGTGGCGCCGACGACGACGTCCCCTGCGCATGGCCGACGAGCATCGGAGTGCCGGAGACGCAGGAGCTCCACCGCTACTGTCTCCCCGTGCCGCCGGGCTGCCGTCTTCCAAGCAACTAGAAGATCGACGCGGACGGCTACGCGACGCCGGGTCCCGGCGCGACGGAGGAGGAGCTCCGCAACCACAGCGGCGACCGGCACAACATCGAAGGCCGCAAGTGGTTTTGGTGCGGGAAGGACTATTGGGAGGTCATGGCCGCCTTCCGCCTTGCGGAGGCCGGCTAGACCCCCGACCTGACGGGCCGCAGCGGGCGTCTTCGCGCACCGCCTCCACCGCGACGATCGCCGCAGAGCGTGGCGGCGGCCCACGGTGTGCACCGGCACCGGCGCCGCGCCGGCCGCCCCTCCTCGGCGCGGGATAGACTTGCCGCCGGAGCAGGTCATCCTCCGCGAGGACGGCGATCCGGATGACACACCGGGGTACCACGTCGCCGTACGGGCGTCGGTGGCTGCGGCGGCGGCGGCGGAGCACTACAAGAAATATGTCAACTAGTGAGCTTTTGTCAATGACCCTGAAAGAATTGGTCATAGATCTATGACCATTTCAGACCAATTGGTCAAAAGCTGTTCGAGGGGCTCCAAACCCTAAACCATTGTGACCATTTTGGTCAGAAATGTCGTAATATACTTACACGAAAAGGTCACAAAGCAAACAGTGCTAGGCCGCTGCCTTATTTCTAGTTGTTAATGACCAATATAGATGGTCATAACCTTATAGATTGTGGTGGGTTGTGATGACTAGGCGCCACCTCATCAGTTTTGCCTATGTGTCATGTCCATGTGGCAGTTTTTGCCCTAGGTTGTGAAGCAACCTATATTTCTGTCATTCCCAAAATTCCCAAAAAAATCTCATTAATTCTTTGGGTCATATCTTCGTCAAATATGTAAAAACCTTCCTTGCATAGTTCAAAAATAATTAAAAAATATTCATTTTCCTATTCTGTTCAGAACAACAGTTTGTGAAGGAAGTACCACTTGGGCATGTCCAAATAGTATCCATTTTCTACAGTGCTTTCCTATGCCCAAATAACCATCCTCCACCAAATGCCTGCTCAATCCATTCATTATTTTGAGCCGAGCTTCAACATTCGTATTTATGTCCAGTGTGGTAGTTTGCAAAGCAAGTACCACCTAGGCTCCTCCTTTTGAGCTGAAAATTTGTGAAGACGGTCTTCTTAGTAACGGATCATCCTCAGCCAAAACTCACGCCCATTAGCCATGTACATTTCTCGTACCGCTAATCAAACACTTGGCTGCTAATTCATGTTTGAGCATCGATCGGTCTCCTCGTGAGAATCTTATTTTGTAATTTTCTTCCTAGCACCTACCTGGGGAGTGCCCAACCCACTAGACATGCCTAGGCCGCCCAGAACACATGGCAATGCCAAGGTCACGCGGTGACCACGCGGCGGGCATGCGAGTTTACGCGCTCTAGAGTTGGGGCCCTCGGCCACCGCCCAAACCTCGACGTATCGCCACCAAACCATGTATTTATGAATAAATAGGTACTTATGTAACTAGAAATGATTTTTGGAAAAAATAAATAGCAAACTATGAGGCAGCTGCAGTTCAAATTTACCCGTTTCCACCTGAATCGACGGCAATTTGTCTTTTTCACCAGAGGTGGATCAAAACTTTTTTCACCCAACCATTTTGTCAATTGTGCATTATATATGGCCTAGTGTTTTATAAAATTGATTTGGTCCATTTTTACAACAATTATTTGGTAGTTCCTTCACAAAAAAACCTCCTTTTGAGCACTTGGAAAATGAAAAATGAATTTTCCGTGCAAAGAAAATGAAAACTTCCTTAGGAAACATTGTTTGGAATTCCAAGATGTACCCTTGTGCATAATATGAGATCATTTGAACAAACTATGCCATGAATGTGGCCATAAGATTGATCATTTGGCTTGAAAGACATGAATCTTCACGCATGATAGCTCATTTCTGAGAACATTTTTTTAAAATAATTGCCATATTACAATTTTATTATTTTTCCTGGAAACTTGGTCACATGTAATGACACAATGCGAAGGTTTTCCAATTTTTTGAATTTTTTTGAATTTTTTATGCCCGTTTCAAAATGCGGTCAAAACGGCGGGCTTGACCGTTCCTAGCTAGTGGTTGAATATTGGAATTTTTTTGGTGTTTCTATGATTAAATAGAATCTTATTTACCTATAAATGATTTTTCGAAAAAATAAATAGCAAACCATAAGGTAGCTATAGTTTAAATTTGACTCGCTTCCAGCTGAATCGGCGGAAATTTGTCTTTTTCACGAGAGGTGGATAAAAGATTTTTACACCCAACCATTTTGTCAATTGTGCATTATATACGGCCTAGTATTTTATAAAATTGATTTGGTCCATTTTTGCAACAATTATTTGGTAGTTCCTTCACAAAAAAACCTCCTTTTGGGCACTTGGAAAATGAAAAATGGATTTTTCGTGCAAAGAAAATGAAAACTTCCTTAGGCAACATTGTTTGGAATTCCAAGATGTACCCTTGTGCACAATATGAGATCATTTGAACAAACTATGCCATGAATGTGGCCATAAGATTGATCATTTTGCTTGAAAGCCATGAATCTTCACGCATGATAGCTCATTTCTGAGAACACTTTTTGAAAATAATTGCCGTATTACAAGTTTATTATTTTTACTGGAAACTTGGTCACATGTAATGACACAATGCGAAGGTTTTCCAATTTTTTGATTTTTTTTGAATTTTTTATGCCCGTTTCAAAATGCTGTCAAAACGGCGGGCTTGACCGTTCCTAGCTAGTGGTTGAATCTTGGAATTCTTTTGGTGTTTCTATGATTAAATAGATACTTATTTACCTAGCAATGATTTTTGGAAAAAATAAAGAGCAAACCATAAGGTAGCTACAGTTCAAATTTGACCCGCTTCCAGCTGAATCGGCAGAAATTTGTCTTTTTCATGAGAGGTGGATAAAAACTTTTTACACCCAATAATTTGGTCAATTCTGCGTTAAATATGGCCTAATATTTTATAAAAATGGTTTGGTCCAATTTTGCCACAATTATTTGGTAGGTCCTTCACAAAAAAAACTTCTTTTGGGCACTCGAAAAATGGAAAATGGTTTTTTCGTCCAAAGAAAATGAAAACTTCCTTAGGCAACATTGTTTTCCATTCCAATATGCACCCTTGTGCACAATATGAGATCATTTGAACAAACTATGCGATGGATGTGGCCATAAGATTGATCATTTGGCTTGAAAGCCATTGATCTCCACACGTGATAGCTTGTTTCTCAGAACACTTTTTTAAAATAATTGTAGTATTACAAGTTTGTTAATTTTCCTGGAAACTTGGCCACATATAATGACACAATGCGAAGGTTTCCCAATTTTTGATTTTTTTTTGAATTTTTTATGCACGTTTCAAAATGCGGTCAAAACGGCGGGAATGACCGTTCCTAGCTAGTGGTTGAATTTTGGAATTTTTTGGGTGTTTCTCTGATTAAATAGGTACTTATGTACCTATAAATGATATTTGTAAAAAATAAATAGCAAACTATGAGGGGTCCGCAGTTCAAATTTGACCCGCTTCCAGCTGAATCTGCGAAAATTTGTCTTTTTCACCAGAGGCGTATAGAACCTTTTGACAACCAACAATTTTGTCAATTGTACGTTAAATATGGATTATTATTTTCTAAAAATTATACGGTACAATTTGGCAACAAATACATGTTAGGTTATTCACAAAAAAACCCATTTTGGGCACTCGAAAAATAGAAAATGGCACTTTGTGCAATGAAAATGAAACCCCCCCAAATCAACATTATTTGTCATCCTAAGATACATACATGTGCACAATATTGATTGATTTTAACAAACTATAAGTGGTTAATATGTTGAATGTTTGACCTGAATAAGAGGATAAAAACTATAAGAAAAACAAAAGATTTTTTTTACACAACCTTAATTCTGATTGGTTGAATTAGCTATGGCATGGATCGATGACATGGCGGAGATCCGTCCATCCATACAGCCATCCACCGTCCATCCAACCCACTGATCCAGATCCTACCCTACCCTGCGCTTCTCTCCCCGATCCAGATCCACCTCTCCCCCTCCCCGCCGCCTCCCCTCACCTTCTCTCCCCGATCCAGATCCACACGCCGTCGTCGCCGCCCCTCATCTCCCTCGACGCCTCCCATCCCCACCGACGACCTCGATGCCCTTCTCCCCCACCAGCGCCGCCCCCATCGTCTTCCTTTCCCCTTACCTTCCCTCGCTCTCTTCCCTTGGCCGCCGCACGAGCAGGACTGCGGCGCGGCACCCGCGCCGCCACGCCAGAGCCATCGCCGGATACCCCCTCGCCCTACAGACCCGCGACAGCTCATCTCGGTGCTGCGCCAGCGTGTGCATCATGCCGCACCGTCGGAAAAGCCTCCTCCGGTGTCCTGCGCCAAGCCTCCTCCGACTCGGGGGCGCCACCGTGAGCCTCCTCCGACTCGGGCGCCGCGAGCCGCCCTACCGGGAGCAGCGCCGGTGTCCTTCCTACTCTCCTGCTCGACAACGCCATCGCCTAGGGTATTTTTTTCTTTGCCTGTCTTAATCCTATACCATGCGGTCTGTGAACTTCAGAAGCATATGTGCAGATCAATTAGTGTAATTAGTGTATTCACTGTGGGATCCATGGCCCCCTCCCTCCCAGATCCACCAGGCCAGGCTCCTCCCGTGGGATCCATGGCGCGGGTCACCCTACAACAACTGATCTGTGACGAGCGAGACAGGGAAGAGGTGTTCCTTCTCATGGTCTGCAGTGCATCTCGCGTTCCACGACATCCTTGGCGAGATGTACGTGACATCTTCAGCACGTACAACTTCATGTGGCAGTGGAGATCAGAAGCTGCGGCTGTACGACCACAGTGGTGGTAAGAGAAGTACGGCCCCTTCCCTTCCTTGCTAGCTAGTAGCTGTTTTGATTTTGGTTGGTCCAATCCGATCCAATCCTGCCATGTAGTTTGGTTATAACATAGGAGAGGGACACCTACAGTTGAGTTTTTGGACAGCATTTGACGCACATGTATTGGGGTATTTGGTTTACTTCTATTTGTATGTGCATTTCTTAAATTGAAAATAAAATTAGTTGGGTATTCAATTCCTACGAACCAATCTGCAACATTTTTTATTCAACATGTACTACATCAGCAACTTAAATTTGTATGTTTCATTTACCAAAATTTTAGAGGCTTGATAGATATCAATGTCACCCTGCTGTTGGTTTGCTTGCTGGAGTCTGGGGGGGGGGGGGCATGGATTTTATAGTTTATATATGTAGCAATGTATAGTTGTTCCTACATTTTGCTCTGGAAGGAAACTAATATAGTGCTTTGAATTTCAGATCAAGCTGCTACCTGTAACTTTGATTAGAAGTTACTTAATTTGGAGCACCGAAATGGAATTACAGTAGCTGATTGTTACATGTTCTCAGTTTGGCAGTACGAGTTTCAACATTGGAATGGAGATGTATCTGGTCTATTTGTGAAAAAAGTTTCAACATAATCTGAATTTAGCCCTTTTCTATTTATGAGACCCATTTGCTATTTAGCTCAATGAACTACAACCGAGATGGTTTAGGTTAATTTCAGTCTTGTACTCTTGTTTCATCTTAATTATTAGACTAGCATGTGACATCATAATTCAGCTGGGAATACACCTCTATGTTTTTCATATCCAGTCTACTATTCTGATAGAAATGCCACGCCACATTGGTATGTTTCATGAGTGTCCCTGCAGGTGGTGTTCTGCATCTTGATCGAATTGTAAATCTTTTGCCTAGAAAATGTTGTCGTGAAATAAAACATATGAACGGGTAGTTTTGTTACAACTACAGATTGTCTTTTGCCCTGAAAGTGTTTATATATGTGGGTCTTTGTTCCATTTTTTCCTTGAAAGTGTTTATATATGTGCAGATTTATACATTGTTAAAATGGAGGCTTGGGAAGAACTATTTTCTTTGTAGTAATAAGTCAGGAGTTGTTTGTTGCTTCAGTAGGGTGTCATACATTATAATCATCAGCTCATGTCGTCTGGGATCAAACATAGCTTTGAATTTACAAGAGTAAAGATTTATGTGATAAGTACAAACCATGTTCGATTTTAACTAGTACAAAATTATGCGCCTGCTATAGTGATACATTCTGTACTACACTGTTGCTTCTGTTTGCTTGCTTGATTACCTCTCTAAGGCAGCTTCATTTTGTTCTTCTTCTTCATGTGCTACTTGCAGCATCAAGGGTATCTTCGACCGCTACCAGCAGGCCACTGGGACCAGCCTGCGGACCGAGCAGTATGAGGTTGGCTGCTGCTTCTCTATCTTGCCTCCATCCATCTTTTTCTTTAGCTATATCACTTTCTCCTTTCTTTGATGTGGCTGATTTGCTTCGGTTTGATATCATCTAGATCTGACTAGTTTGTACTTAGTCACTAGTGATGCACGGCTCTTTTTCCTTGTGATGCTCGAGTACCGAAGAAACTTGGGTAATATGCACTGGTCTTTTGCTTATGCTCTTGTGAGTTTGGCAAGTGATTATAATGTATTGTGTAGTTGTTGTTTCAAACTGTTTTGCTACAAGTACCATAATTTGCATTGAAGATATTGTATTCTGTTGTTGTATCATTGTTTAATAAAACCACATCATGATGCTCACATGAGATATCCACATGTTTCTGTGCTGTTTGATTCAAGCTTACTCTTGTTATAATGTATTATGTTGCTGTTTTGCTAAAAGCTGTGTGTTGATTTGATAACAGGAGTTTCCTTGTCCTGGTCCTATACTGCATTTTGACTCCTATGTCTCTGTGCGCGTGTGTTTAATTGATGTTGTTTCAACTTTGAACTTCTTCTCCATATGGCCTATACTGCAATTGAGATTTAAATTTGTGGTTGTTCCTCTTTTACAGATGCTCAAGTGTGAAGTGTGAAGCAAGTGTGAAGCCGTGAAGTGTGAAGCCGTCAAGTTCTACTTAGTGAAGAGTAGCATATTGTAGCATATATGTGTTGTAAAGATTGTAATAGATTTATTTAGTGGTATATTTGATGAAATTTATGTGTTCTTTTTGATTATGTATGTGATCTGAAAACTTGTGAAATGGAAACTTGACCAATGGGTCCACTTATGAAAATAATTTGTCAAATTTGTACATTTCTGACATGTGGGACCAATTTGAGAGATGATCATGACAAGTGGGACCCATTTGACTAGTGGGACCAACTTGAATATATAATGGCTGAAAATAGAAAAGCAATAAATAATAAAAGGCCACGGGCCAACAATAAAAAAGGCTACAACGTTGGGCTTGCCCCATGAAGCCGACCAGAATTACCAAGGAAAAAATAATAAAAGGCTGAATTAATGGGCCCGGCCCATGTAAAACACCTAATTGGACCGGGCTGAATCTTGTGCCACATCAGATTGCCACGCTGGATGCCTACGTGGCCTGGGGAGGTTGCTAGTGACCAAAACGCCACAGTAGGAATATTTTGGTCGTAAACGTCCACGACCTTATCACAAGAGAAGGTCGCTATAGTCAGTTAACGACCCTCAGCTTTTGACCTTATGTTTTTGGTCACAAAAAGGTCACAAATTGAAAACAGTGACCTTTCAGTGACCAATAGTGGTGGTCACAAGTTGACATATTTATTGTAGTGGAGGCGATGGAGGCCGCCGAGATTGCGTCCGCAATCCAGGCGGCCGAGGCGGCGCAGCAGGCGGCGATGGCGGCGCTGGAGTGGCAGCAGGAGTGGGAGCAGGCGCCGGCGGAGGAGGAGGAGGCTTCCGACGACGATCCGGTGGACTGGGACGACGTCGCGAACAGGTCCAGCAGCGACGATGACGGCGGCGACGGCCCGGCCGTGATTGACCTCGTTGATAGCAACGACGAGTAGTTTTTTTACTGTGTTTTTATTTAATTTGGTTATGTTGTTGTAAGCCTAAGTATTAGACTTTATGTATGAACTTGTAATCATCGAGTTCGCTCGACTATGTAAAATATTTTACCTATGTTGAATGAAATTTGAGTGAAATTTCTGTTGTCCATTTCATTCGAGAGTTTTGATTTGATGATGCATTTCTACACGAATATATGCTAAAACATAAGAAAATAGTAAGGACGCTCAGTGTGAAAGTACGTGATTGCATGCATGTAACGGAACGAAATTTTGCGAGTGTGTGTGCATCCCGAATGTAGTCCTGCACAAACGATATGAACGAAATCAGACAGGAAACACACGTCGCGTCACGTCCGGACAGCGGTGTAGGGTACTTTTGCCTAGGAAACCTAGAAAATGCGTCGAGGGTTAAAAAAATACCGAAAATTGGCGTGGTTGCTGTCGATGGTGATGCCAACGTGTGGAAAAAGTGTCGTGACGTTTGACGGAATATAAAAAAACCGTAGTTGGGAGCTGCCGTTTGTTGGCTCTTAGATGCACATATAAATGCAGGCTGACGCCTCCTCGTTTGCTAAAAAAAATTTGACTAGAAAAAAAAAGCCCGACCTTCCCTTGTGGACCCAGGGACTATGCATCCAACCCAAATCTAGCCGACAGGCGACTCGGGCGGTCGATGCGGACCCCACAAGGGCCCACAAGGAGGGCCAACGGGGCTGACAAGGAGCTTGTAACAAAGGAGTTCGAGAGAAACAGCCGACGCTGCTATTTAAGCCGGTCGGTGCGCCCTTCCGTTGGCGAGGTGGGACTAAATAAGGGGATGCGGTCGATGCGACGCTGACGAGGCTCCATTTCTGCAACGTCACCGCCCGGGTCATGTCGGCCCAGTACGACAGGCCCAGCCTCGCCCCTCCCCGGCCCAGTCACCGTCGCCTTGCGCGCCCGACGAAGGAGTTTAGTCCCTCCTCGGAAGTTGACGGGGGTGAGGACCAGCTTAAATATGCCGGCGTGCTACACAGGTCGAACTCCTCTGCGAGTACTGCTTGATATCGCCGCCCCGTTGGACCTGGCTGCTGGGCCCCTGATGGGCTTTATATGGACCTCCCGAGTCGCCTCGTTGGCTTGATTTGGGTTGGGAATATATCCCAACTTGCGGTCCAGCTGCCGGTCGGGCATTTTTTTGCACAACGACGGTAGGCTATGTTTTTCTGCACAACGACGGTCGGCCATGTTTTTTGCAACAGGTACAGTAACAAAAACGCAATATATTAAAACTGTGAACTCTTTCACATAGCAGTACAAATAAGATGGCAATTAATTAAACAAATATGATGTTTCATATCACATATGTTCACATAAATATTTTCATCACACATAAACAAATCGAGACATAAAGTTTTCTGCCACACAAGTACGAACAAGAAACAACATAATTTATTCGGACTAGACTCATGCGACCATTTTTATTCTTCCAACATAGAAAGATGCTTCAATACGCCCAATTCCTGAACATAACATAAAAATATGGGTGAGAAAATATAGTTTGTAAAACCGAAGTACCAACATAACAAAAAATAAGAAGCTAGCATCTTACTTCTGGTTTTTTCGACATGTAGCCTTGTTATGACCTGGTTGACTACACAGACTGCACAAAGGACCACTTTTTTCTCTGTAAAATCTTTTGGCCTACCATTCTTTGTAACATCGGGGCCCCCCTTTGACCGCCCCTTCTTAGGTGCACCCTTCGCCGAAACTTTCTCAGGATCACCAATACCAGGCTCAACTTGTTGCGCTTGACTTGCCTCCTTCTTAAGCTTAGCATACCTTCTACTTCCTATAAGTTCCTCCTCTGGTATCTTTTTCTGCGCTATTATGTTGTCCAGACACTTCATCAACTCGTCAAACAAGAAGGGATCATTTGATGCAACATGAGCTGCCTCTGCGGTTTTTATGCTTATTTGACTATACGGTCTCTCTCTAATGGCCCTGACCAACCCCATCCAAACATATCACTTTTCCACTGCACAGGCAATCCATCTCTCACATTTCTTGACAACCGATGAAGGACACAACACTTTGGCATTTCAGTTATGCTCAGATGATGGAGAACAAAAAGAATGTGTTTGCATGGCCGGCCTTTCCGAACCATCCTAAGACAACTGCATGTTATAGTTTCTTTTGAGTTACCTGGTTCATAAACAACATTGTACATGAACTTGTGGTTATCCTTCCATGTCACCATATATGTCTGACGCTCAATTCCCACGAGCGTCTCAAATATCTCCAGCTGACCCATCTTGTGCAAATCATCTTGCAGGATGTAAAAATTAGCAGGTGTGAATACTTTGGCGGCATGCTCCTCAAGTGCCTTATATTCAGTAACCGACGGTGGTTCTTTTTGGTGTGCCTCACAGTCATCGTACGCCTCATTCTCACGCAGGCGAACTATACAGTTCTCATAATGCACAACCAAATCAACGATTGTCATGTCGTAGTCCAGGTGTAGGTGAAGGCAGGAGTTGAGGCTTTCGCTTCTCTGGTTACTTCGCATACCAAGGAAAAAACCATCGGAAAGATATGAAGCTGCCCAAAGTCTCTTCTTCCTGTACATCCTGTCAAGCCACTCTTTAGTTCTATCCGTCTTCCACTTATTATAGAAAGCGGTCCATCTCTGCTCAAAGTTCTCTTGAGAGGTGGCATAGTATAGGAGCGATCTGAACTCATCCAGTGACTTGTAATGCAGGTGCCTCTGCATATTTTTCTCGATATGCTAGGAGCAAAGACGATGGAAAACATCTGAAAGCACAGTCCGAATAGCCCGGATCATTGCAGCGTCACCATCTGTGATTATTGACTTTGGCTTCACCTGACAGTTTGCCTTCATAAATGTCTGCAACAGCCACACATATGTCCCTTCCGTCTCGTCAGCAATTATGGCACATCCAAACACTGTGGTGCAACGGTGGTTGTTAACTCCGACAAAGGGGACGAACGGCATACCATATCTGTTCATCTTATACGTGCTATCAAACACAACCACATCTCCATAGTCCTGATAGTCCCTCCGCGACTGTGCATCACACCAAAACATACTCTTCAGTCGCCCTTCCTTGTCACGCACATACTCAAAAAAAAAACTCAAGGTCCTTCTCCTTCCTGCTCCTCATAATGCCAACTGCCGTCTCTGCGTCACCTTTTGCAATGAGCTTCATTTTTTCTCTGCAACAAGATTGTAAATATCCATCCTGATAAGCCCGCACTTATCTTACGAACCGTATCTGCTGATAAAGTTGTCCATTATTATATGCTTTCTTATCCCGGCAGCTTCCAACGCCAATATCTCTGCACTCGTGCCTTCTCCAATCCGTCTGTGAGACCACAGAGAACAAACCTCGTCGGGCCTAGCCATCGCGTGGTTGTGATCATCTACGAATGACGCGACGAACCAAACACCACGTTCTCTGTCCAGCTTCACCACCATATGTGCACCGCAATCGCAACGAGTCTCCGGTCTAAGCCTGCGCTTGCGGCCCTCCATGGTTATAAACTTGCTCTGCCTTCTACCTGCCCTGGAGCAAAGAAATCTCCGGTACCGTATCATTCCTGAAGCACCTCGTTTGTCCTTCTATTCTCTGATAATAAATCCGTACTCTTTGGCGTGATTGTTATAGAATATGTATGCATCACCTTGTGACCGAAAGGTCATAGCCATCACCTTCCAATGTGTATCCACCATTTGCTGCTGCCTTCGAGCCTCCTCAATGTCGATCTCCCCCTCATCGTGATCACCGCTAATACCATCTGACTCCTCCTACAAAATTCATATGAAAATGTATATGTTAACTACTATCATTTAATTCATAATATTCATCGATGTACAACATCTATCTACGAACCTGGATCAAGTTATCCGCGAATGATTCCTGTAAACTATTTTCCACATTGTCAACATTCACATCTTCCTGCAAATTTGTATACATAGAGAAATAGTTAGCCATGCCATACATTAAGATGAAATCAAAATATACGGCACTTATGTTTTCACTATTTGCGCCATGTTCATTATGATCAAAATCCTCCGGAGGCAAGATATCAAATGACGACACGGAATCGTTGTCGCTGTTGTCATCATCTTCATTAAAAATATCGTTATAATTCCGAGTCGCCTTATTAGTACCATTATCATCCCCCGTCAATGCGGTTTGTTCATCCATGGCAACACGCCTAACTGACCAAACTGCATAACATTGTGAATTCATCACGTGTTAAGTTTCTACTGTGGATCATGCCCAAGTGCAACTCTATCTGCCTACAACATGCGGTCGTCCGGGGAGGCGCCACTGCGACGGCATGTTTACTCAACCATAAACCCTAGATCACTATGTGTCACTCATATCATCTAGCATGCTAGGTTTAGACGAGGAGATTAGATGGCAAATCTTGGGCCGCGGAGTAGACAGCGGCGACGTGCAAGACGAGGGTTAGATGGAAGACTGCAGCGACGTGGAAGACGAGGGCCGCGGTGTAGACGTCGCCGACGTAGGTCGACGCAGGGCCGGATCCGCGGCGTGCGGACGACAGCGCGGTCAGTCGCAGCCAACAAGCCGTCCGACGGCGACGTGCAAGACGAGGGTTAGATGGAAGATGGCGGCGACGTGGAAGGCGAGGGCCGCGGTGTAGACGTCGCCGGCGTAGGTCGACGCGGGACGGATCCGCGGCGACATTCAGATGCGGCGTCGGATGGGGTTCAGTCGGCGGCGATCGCACAGTTGGAAAATGGACGTGATCGACGTGCGTGATCGTCGGGCGGGCGAGAAGATCAGCTGACTTTTTTCCTCTACACGCGCGGCGGTCTTTTTTTTATTCGTCAAGGTATACGGACGTCGGTGTATACGGTATGATAGGAGGTGGGCATACGTTTCTTCCGTATGACCATTATGCCCTTCTACGTTTTGTTGGGGGGGGGGGGGGTTCAACCGAAGCAAGCCCCGATGCACTGTCGTCTTGTATGCCATATGCACGTACGATTGGCCATAACAATACAGTAAAACTATGCAGTGATTTTACTTCTCCACAAGTAAAACTATCTTAGCTTTGAAAAAACGTCAACTTAACAAACACCAAATAAGTACATTATGACTTTATTTCGGTGAATCTAATGATACTAATTTGGCATCATAGAAGTTGGTTCTTTATTCTATATGTTTGGTAAAATCTAGACTTGCGACAAAACTGGAAATCACTACATTATGGGATGCAGAGTATACACGCAATGACCCTTCTTTAAACTCGTGATGGATGAACTGGAAAATTTGTAGAGAGAAAAATTATGATGTGTCCAGGTCTTTCTCTACGTGAAAGGGTTTGTCCATTAAATCACTGAAGGCATTGTTAAGGTAGCGAAAGCAGACAATAGAGTGGGCCAAAGAAAAGAAAAGGAGAAACAAGAGATGCCAGCGGTTCAGCTTTGCTGAAAGACCACATCCACACTTGGGCATGCAAAACTAGGCTGAACCAGAACGTTAACATGTGGAACTATGTGAGTTGAACTAAACCATATTGTCCAAATACCCTTTTGTTGTTGATGTTCTTGATGATAACGATGTAGGAATTTCTATGAATATCAGTCTTTTATTGCCATTATATCTTAAAAGTAATTGACGATCTAATAAAAAAGATATATATGCTTAAAATTTGAGAAGAAAACAGACATATTAGACTATCAATCAGGACTACTAAAGTGGGAGTTGGTAGCGTCGCCTCACCTCCCACCAACTCTATATTGCGCCTGTGAGCATTTTACAGACCACTTTTCGCTCAAGTGCAGCAAATTTGGGATGACACATTTGACGTATGCATTAACTCAATCAAATCGGCACTTTCCCGAAACAACACCATTCATTAGCTCACTTAAGCCAAATCTTAAGAAATTTTCAATTAAAGATAACTTTCCGTGCCTTCAATTACTCATATCCAAATCAAATAAAATCTTAACAAAACATCAACAATAACCAAAGTTGGCCGGAACAATTGACACGTGCGCGTGTTTTTATTTTTCGTTTATTATGTTATATTTTTTTGGTTTTGTTTCTTCTGTTTCATTTTTGTATGATCAACCTATTATTTTGTGCTAGGCATACTAACAGAACCAACAAAGACCTGTATGCCATAGTGAGTTCGTACCGTCTCCTCCATTCCGGTTAAAACTTCCCCAACGATTTTTTCTTACCCAACAATTTATTTTGACGGGTTATTAGACCACTGATCTTCGCTACAATTAGAGATGAATGTGTACGTAGTCATTCACCAAAAATGCTACACGTATGGCCTCTTACGGGCTGCTACAGACCCTTCCATAAATCCATTTCATCCCCCCCCCCCCCCCTGATTTTCACCCGTGTGGGGCCCCGTCCACACTCTTCATCCAATTAAAGCCTGCCAATTCAGAAATCACCCCGTAAACTTATGTAAGTCTTTGTACGTCTAGCAAAGCTCGTCATTCACACACAACCATTAATGCAAAAGAATAGAAACATACCGTGAATGAATTTAAAAATCAAGCCATTAATGCAATTAAATAGGCCTATAGATAATTAATTTGAAATCAAGGTTTCAAAAAATATTGTCCTTTTTGGTGTTTTAAAAAACTCTCTTAAATTTTTTTGCCTATTCAAACTCTATCCGATGGTATATCATAAGCTCTATTACGATAATCTAGTAAAAATATATCATTCCAAAATAGTTTTACTATATACCAAAATTCTGTAAACCATTGCAAATTTGGAAAAGAAGTCCTCAAAAAGAGAAAGTTGGGCCTTTTCAACAGCTTCCTAAAGTTGTATCATTTGCCCAATTCCGAGAAACAATTGAGGAGTTACGAACAAAATACTAGAGCACGGTCCGAATTGAAAACATCAAGAAGTAAGACCACTGCACGGATTGCGTTTTCAGATTAGAATAAAAGAAAAAAACTCTTGTGTGAGAAGTCCATTGTTCATTTCGATAAACAAAAAACAATGAAGGTGGAGTTTGGTCATTTTTAAAAATGCTCTTAAACGAAGAAAAATTTGCAAAACATTATAACAAAAAAGTTGCTGCTATTGATTAGCTTTCTGATGATATATCACATGTATTTTTTTGATAAATGGTTTAAAACATTTGTGTATTTCATTTGTAACAAGTTTTACCGTATTGACAAAACGCTCTTGAATAGTCGTGAATTTGAAAAATGCTCAACATAGAAAGTTGCCCATTTTTCTTGGTATAGATGTTAATATGCTCGTACTGCCTTCTGTTTTGTTAATCTGCATGCATAAATGTAACCACGATTGATGATGTCATAAAGGGTTGAAAATTGATGATGTGGCTTTGAATGGTGCATTCTGAACACACAAAATGTCTGGAGTTCAAACAAGTTAAAAAAAATGAAATCCCTTTGTAACAGATGAGTTTTCGTATGAAACCCTGATCAACTAAAAAGCCACAGCATTTAGCTCAAAAACAATCAATTAAAATATTCTGTTATGATCAACTAAAACAAAACTATAATATTCTTTAGTAGCAAAAAGAAAATCAACTAAAAAACTTTTATAAACTCTAATAGCTAATGGAATCAACGAAAAAGCTTTTATAAACCTCTAGTATTTTGTAAACTAAAATTATATAAAATTTATGCCACTGAAATTATCAATGTATTTTCTGTTCAGAACATGAAAAGAAAAAATAAACAAAATAAACTTTAATAAAAACTAGTCATCGACCCGTGCAGCTGCACGGTCTAGCACTTTTAATATTAAATATGATAAAGTGCTTACCAATTAGAAATGTTGGACAATAATATGAATATGTTACTGTTATGTTGGTACACAACATGGTTAGAAATTTTAAAGTTGGATATATCATTTATTTGTGGCATATAAGTTTCTAAAAGGTATGTGATCATGCACCCCTATTGTAGCATTTATGTTCCTTTCTTTTCACTACCTAAATGAACACACTTCTTCCTTTTAGCCACAGAAGTACGATAGAATTTGATCTTAAAACCCTTGGCTTCATTGAGTATGTTTTGTGTGTGTGGAATATTTAAAGAAGTCCTCCTTGGGAAACATTGGATTGCAATTAGTTCTGTATGACTGTATAAAAATATGTTTCATAGACATTAATGGATAGGCGCAGTTCCCTATCAAAATACATGCCACTGTAGCGAATAATATATGTAAGAGATTTCTATTGTGTCATACCTTTAAGAGCCATACATTATTCATATTTTAAGTAGTTGTCTTAACAAATAAATTATTATTGAATTTCTTTTATGACTAGTACCAAAAATTATTAAAGAATCTCTTTGTGCTTGCACCGGTTTTCTTAACACATCTTATTCCTACTACACACATATATATCACATATATAATCATGTGGTGATATGAGATCATTATGGAGAATGATACATCCAGTTTTTTTTGTTAATGTAATAATTTAGGTTGTCTAAAGATAATTTATATGTATAGAGAGAGTCTTAGCAATCCACACCTATGAAGAATATCATTCATCAATCGCAAGCATGCCATGCAAAGTAGTATATCTGCCAAAGAAAAAGTATTGTGTAAATACATAACAATAATAATCAATGCTAGAGCTGATTTAGCATGTAGAAAATACTTGCACGACACCACTATCTTGCACCAGGCGACATTGCATGCAGCCAGCACCCAGCAACGTACAAGAGGAGCTCGTCAAGCCGGTCGGCACACCCATCGCTTCGTTATATGAGCCGCTCCATCCAAAGTGATTTATCTGTGTCGAGAAAGACCTGCTCATCAACATGCTGACAATTAATTAGTGAAGCAGATTGGCCTTCCCTTGTTCAGATCATTTATTAGGAGTAGCAAGCAAAGCAATAGATATTTTGACTGGATTTAAAATTTAAAAATATTTGTCAAGATGAAAGATAGAACTAAAGTTCTTTGATCACATGGATTTCCTCTGCTTTTCAATATTATGTACACATTTATTATTGAATTTATTTTCTATATACGTTTTTATGTAGTACAACCATCAAACGTTGTTTGTTTGTAAACAGTATAAGGGAAACATGATGTGATGGACTACACATTGCTGGGGACATAGATTGGCTGCCCTTGTGCTATCTATGCCAACAAAATTTGCCTATCAAAATTTAGTCGGATTCCTCGGAAATAACTTATTCCTCAAAATAATAAATACTTAATGACAACCAATCTACTTCTAGTATGATTTCCAAGGTTCTTCGTCTCCTCGACTATATCCATTATTGTTGAGTCCTGACCCGATCCAAGCTAGTCTTGACCAACTCCACTTCTGTGGTAGAGCAACTTCCGCTTCAATCTCCCTTGTAAAAATATACTGAATCCACAACATATGATAGATTTAACTTTTGAGCTAGCAAGAAAAAAATAAATTAGATATATGATAGATTGAGTTGTGAGAAGGAAAATATACACGCAAAACCCATATCTTGCTACACTTGGCTCGATCTGCTTCAAAGTCCAAATAGCTCCTGGCAAATAAACGATTGTGGGACAAAATAACTTACTGGAATATAAAGGTTGTCAGAACTTGGAAAGCTGAGAAGGAAAGATCGTAGAGGAACACATTTAGGAGATCCCGCATGTTTGAGTGGATCATACCTGCTAAATCAGCATATCATGGGATAAAATCACATACTGGATTGCTTGATGGATCGTTTAGTTGGAAAAGTGAGATTAAAAGGTCGGGGAGGAACACCCCAAGTGTACATTTTATTTGACAGACAAAAACATAGGTAGGAGAGCTAGATTGAAGGGAGGGACGAGGTAGCGGCCATGTAGAGGAGTCCAGGTGATTTTACTTGAAAGCATATTTAATTGCCGGAGTCTTTTACGGGCAATCAGCCGGGTCATGCAGTTTATTTCCTTTTTTCTTTGGAGTTTTTATGGATGGACGCTTTCCCCTCTTTTTTGTTTGGACTTTCCTTTCGCTTGGACGTGAGGCTTTCCATTTATTTTAGAAACAGATCAAGGCTTTCTTTTTTCTACGTGACGCTTTACTTTTTTTAAGGAAACTGATCGAGGATTTATTTGTTTTGTATATACTGGATGGACGCTTTCCTTTTTTTCGTCTTTCCGTTTTTGCACGTGAGGCTTTCCATTTTTTAGGAACGGATCAAGGCTTTCCTTTTTCTTTACGTGAGGCTTTAATTTTTATTTTATTTTGAACACGTCAAGGATGTTTGTATACAATACAACTAAGTTGGACGTGTCAGATGCCCTTTCTATGGACATACTGAGCAATCTATGTTACGCAAGTTTTACTTTTATCCTAGACGTAAATTTTACAATCCAACGGTGTAATTAATTTTGATGATGTGGATTAATGAGAGTAATTGAAAGGTGCCTCCAATTAGTAAATATAAGATTGTAGAAACAAAATAAATTAAATTAAAATTTAATAAAATAAATAAGTAGAAACAAAATAAAACAAAGTTTAATAAAATAAATAAGTAGAAAAAAATAACTTTAATAAAGTAAAATAAAGAAACTTTAATAAATAAGTAGAAACAAAATAAAAATTTAAATTTAATACAATAACTAAGTAGAAACAAAATAAAATAAAATAAAATAAAATAAACTTTAATAAAATAAATAAGTAGAAACAAAATAAACTTAATAAAGTAAAATAAATAAACTTTAAAAGTAATAGCCACAGTAAGTTTTTTATTGTAAGTAGAAACAAAATAAAATAAATAAAGAAAAAAATAAAATGAAAAAATGCCACCCACTGGGCCACCACGGCCTGAATACGACTAGAAACCCAACAAGGATTCAGGCCTGAATGAGGCCCAGAAGGCCCACAGGCACATAGTGAGAGATTAGGCCCGATAGCCTGGAGTTGAGAGGAGCTCGAGAGGGTGGACGCAACAACACTTATAAACCACTCTCGAGCCCTCTCAACTAGCGAGGTAGGACTAAACATTTGGCCGCGACGCGGGCAGCAAGAGGCCTTTGGTCCCGGTTGGTGCCACCAACCGGGATTAAAGGGGTGCATTGGTACCGGTTCGTGGCACCAACCGGAACCAACGCCCCCCCTGCCCGTTAGTCCCGGTTGGTGCACCAATCGGGACCAAAGGCCTCTGCTTCCCGCTCTTTTGGGCTGCTGAAAAGAGACCTTTGGTCCCGGTTGGTGGCACCAACCGGGACTAAAGGGGGCATTGGTCCCGGTTGGTGCCACAAACCGGGACCAAAGCTCTGTGTATATAACCAACACTTGTGAAAATTTTCATCTTCATGTCGCAGTTGCCCCCGACGACCCCTCGACGACATCGACGCCGCCCACCGCCCCTAACGTCGCGCCGTCGCCGCCGCCGCCGCGCCGCGCCCTCGCCCGACGCGCCGTCGTGCGCCGCTCTCTCGTCCGACGACGCGTCGCGCTCCTGCCCCTTCAGTCCCAGTTGGTGGCACCAACCGGGACCAAAGGCCTCTTGCTGCCTGCGTCGCGGCCAAATGTTTAGTCCCACCTCGCTAGTTGAGAGGGCTCGAGAGTGGTTTATAAGCGCCGCTGCACCCACCCTCTCGAGCTCCTCTCAACTGCAGGCTTTTGGGCCTAATCTGTCACTATGTGCCCGTGGGCCTTCTAGCATCCTGCGGGCATGAATCCTGCGGTGGCCGAGTGGGTGGCACTTTTATTTTATTTTTTTGTGGCTTTATTTATTTTATTTTGCTTCTACTTACAACAAAAAACATACAGTTGCTATTTTTATTTATTTTATTAAAGTTTATTTATTTTACTTTACTAAAGTTTATTTAGTTTCTACTTATTTATTTTATTTTATTTTATTTTGTTTCTACTTATTTATTATATTAAATTTAATTTATTTTTCTACTTATTTATTAAAGTTTATTTATTTTACTTTATTAAAGTTTATTTTATTTTATTTTATTTTTTCTACTTATTTATTTTATTAAAATTTGTTTTATTTTATTTTGATTCTACTTATTTATTAAAGTTTATTCTGTTTCTTTCTGCTTTTCATGTTTTGAGCAGATAATACTTTGATAATTTCGGTGGCATAAATTTTATATAATTTTAGTTTAAAATACTATATGTTTACAAAAGTTTTTAGTTGATTCCTTTTGCTATTAGAGTTTTATAAAAGTTTTTTAGTTGATTTTCTTTTTGCTATTAAAGAATATTATAGTTTTGTTTTAGTTGATCATAACAGAATATTTTAATTGATTTTTTTGAGCTAAATGAGGTGGCTTTTTAGTTGAACTTGTTTGAACTTGTTTGGACTCCAGTCTTTTTGTGTGTTCAAAATTCACCATTCAAAGCCACATCATAAATTTTCAACCATTTCTGACTTCATTTGTTATTTTTCATTCATTTACTGATTTTTTTGAGCTAAAAGACCCTGAAATTCAAAAGCATTTCAAATGAACTTTGAAAAGGTTGAAATTTGGCATTGTATCATCATTTCACCCACATAGCATGTGCTAAAAAGTTGAGAGGGTTACGGCAAAAACTAGATGCACTTCGTGTACAAAATAGACAATCTCTTTCGAAGTATCAGGGTTTCACACGAAAATTCATCTGTTACAAAGGGATTTTATTTTTTTGAACTTATTTGACCAGACTTTTTGTGTGTTCAAAATGCACCATTCAAAGCCACATCATCAATTTTCAACCCTTTCTGACTTCATTTGTTATTTTTCATGCATTTACTGATTTTTTTGAGCTATAAGACCCTGAAATTCAAAAGCATTTCAAATGAACTCTGAAAAGGTTGAAATTTGGCATGGTATCATCATTTCGCCCACATAGCATGTGCTAAAAAGTTGAGAGGGTTACGGAAAAAACTAGATGCAACTCGTGTACAAAACAGACAATGTCTTCTTTCGAAGTATGAGGGTTTCAGACGGAAACTCATCTGTTACAAAGGGATTTCATTTTTTGAACTTATTTGAACTCTAGACTTTTTGTGTGTTCAAAATGCACCATTCACAGCCACATCATCAATTTTCAACCCTTTGTGACTTCATTTGTTATTTTTCATGCATTTACTGATTGTTTTGAGCTATAAGACCCTGAAATCCAAAAGCATTTCAAATGAACTCTGAAAAGGTTGAAATTTGGCATGGTATCATCATTTCACCCACATAGCATGTGCTAAAAAGTTGAGAGGGTTACGGCAAAAACTAGATGCACTTCGTGTACAAAATGGACAATCTCTTTCGAAGTATCAGGGTTTCATACGGAAACTCATCTGTTACAAAAGGATTTCATTTTTTTGAACTTATTTGAACTCCAGACTTTTTGTGTGTTCAAAATGCACCATTCAAAGCCAAATCATCAATTTCAACCCTTTCTGACTTCATTTGTTATTTTTCATGCATTTACTGATTTATTTTGAGCTACAAGACCCTGAAATTCAAAAGCATTTCAAATGAACTCTGAAAAGGTTGAAATTTGGCATGGTATCATCATTTCACCCACATAGCAATGTGCTAAACAGTTGAGAGGGTTACGTCAAAAACTAGATGCACCTCGTGTACAAAACGGACAATGTCTTCTTTCGAAGTATCAGGGTTTCGGATGGAGACTCATCTGTTACAAAGGGATTTCATTTTTTTGAACTTATTTGAACTCTAGACTTTTTGTGTGTTCAAAATGCACCGTTCAAATCCACATCATCAATTTTCAACCCTTTCTGACTTCATTTGTTATTTTTCATGCATTTCCTGATTTTTTTTGAGCTATAAGACCCTGAAATTCTAAAGCATTTCAAATGAACTCTGAAAAGGTTAAAATTTGGCATGGTATCATCATTTCACCCACATAGCATGTGCTAAAAAGTTGAGAGGGTTAGGGCATGGACAACACATAAAACCATTCTGCTTGTTTGCCTCAGCCACTTCGAGAAATATAATTATTTGTGTCTGTCATCGTACATCCATTGCCGGTTCATCTGCGTGCATTATATATAATTAAGTGTGTCAGAAACCATTACATGTTCACATGGATAGATAAGTGACCAAATTAATAGTAGTTCATCATCACATTAAAACCAAAGTACATACATAGTTCAAATTGAACAACATATAGCTCTCCAGAGCATCTAGTTAAACCATACATTGAAACGATGTGAAACCTTTCAATGCAACAACAAATGCGATCATAATCACAACCAAGGTAACAATTGATCCAACGGCATAATGATACCAAGCCTCGGTATGAATGGCATATTTTCTAATCTTTCTTATCTTCAACCGCACTGCATCCATCTTGATCTTGTGATCATCGACGACATCCGCAACATGCAACTCCATTATCATCTTCTCCTCCTCAATTTTCTTCAAGTAATTGTTTTCTTCTTCAACTAAATTTAACCTCCCGACAATAGGGTCGGTTGGAATTTCCAGTTCAACTACCTCCTACATAAATAAAATCTATGTCACATTGGTCGGCATAATTGTCATAAACAATAAATGAACCAAATAGTTATAAAAAGATAATATATACCACATCCGAATCATAGACAGGACGAGGGTCGATGGGGGCGGATACCAAAACCATCGCACTATATAATAACAAGCAATAATAAAAATTAGAAAATTAGACAAGTATCTTTTTAAAGTAAGAATATTTTTTCTTTCAGAAAGAAGATAAGAACAAGAGGCTCACCACGGTGGTGCCGGCGACGAGATCGGTGCAGGCGATCGATGGCGGTGAAGACGGGGACGGGACGTGATGGACCGCTAAACCTATGAAATCTCAGGGAAAATGGAGCTTGGAGGTCGAGCTTCGAGAGGAGAAAGCTTAACTAGTGTGGCTCGGGCATTTCATCGAACACCTCATGTGCATAGGAGGTGATCAAGAGCACCCAAATGCCCTCCCCTCGCCAGCCAGAAAAAACAGAGCACTGTGGGGTGCTCTGCTGCGGCAATGGGGTATATATAGGCAGCTCATTTGTCCCGGTTCGTGGCTAGAACCGGGACAAATGTATGTGGTCCAGGAGTGAGGCCCATTAGTCCCGGTTCATGCCTAGAACCGAGACAAATGTGTCCAGACGAACCGGGACCAATGCCCACGAGGCGCTGGCCGGCCCCTGGGCTCACAAACCGGGTCGTATGCCCCCATGGGTCCCGGTTCATGATTGAACCGAGACTAATGGGCTGGCCAGGCCCGAACCAAAGCCATGTTTTCTACTAGTGACGAGAGCTTCTCTGTAGTACATCATCCCTCTTACCGTGAGGTTGCACAGATACTATATACCAATCAAGCTTCCAAACACGACATTATGCCATCTTTCTGTTGAAAGATTTATAGCAGGTTGAAACCATGATGGGGAGAGGGCTTACCAGTACTTGTTAAAGTTTGCCCTCTATACGATGCCCAAAGCCGAAGCTCCACTTCAAAATCTTTAGTTGCATACAGATCCTCTTCGCCTAAGCATTGCATCCTTTCGAGAAAATTTTTCCATTCATTATTGTTCTGTTCAGAAGCCGACAATTATTACTAGATGTTTACCATGATGAATTTGTTGCAGGTAAAACATGATAGAAAACCCATCCTCGTTCTGGAGCTCTAGGTCTTGTGTGGAGAAAAGAACGTCTTCGGAGTAATAAGGAGTCAAAACATAGCAGAACACAAGTTGCCCGAGTAAGGGGCATCAACCCATCTGTTTGATTAATTTTAATTATGAGAAAAGATAGTAGGAAATGCTCCGACAGTACTCAACATTTTGGAAAAATGTTGCAGTTAAACCCAGGTTCAGTTTAGCTGTCATGACAGCGTTATTGACTGCACTGACACCGTATTGAGGTACCATGGCAGAGGTTTGCACAGTCATTGGTATGTGTCTTAGTTGTTTAGGTGCCTTAGCCATCGATTTTCGGTTGATCCAATCGTTGGATATCATAATGCAATGTGTAAGCTCGACTTCGAGGTTATGGCGTAGGGCACACCCGCACGATCTGGCACATAGGATGGAATGAGCCCCAAGGATCGCCGAAGACGTTTCACATCATCCATTAGGGCCTTCCTCTCTAGTCTCTGCATTAAGGGAATGAAAACAAAAAATATTGTGCGACATTAAGTAGCGCAAAAAAGTCTCCATGGCTCTCTTTGTTCTCTCCCTCCTATCCAATTTTGATGAATGCCGACGTAAAATGGTGTAGTTCGTCAGACATTTGGTATCAGAGACTCGTCACTAGGAGGCCGATGGAGATAATGGGGCACATCAGCCCGCAGGAGAAGTCAACCAGAGACGACAAACAGCCGCGGTGCGCTAGTCGTGAAACACGTGATGTGTGATACCGGTTGTGCATGACCTATGATTACTCACACGAACTACGCCGACTAGGCTCTCCTGATGAAGATCATGCTGGAGGCATGCTAGCTCTAGGTCATCTTCAATGACGGCAATGGAGTGCATGCTATGGTCTGTTCCGCTGGAGATGCTGCCCATTCTCACCATGAAAGCCATGACCAAGGACGCCTAGCAGAGAATCAAGACAATGCGGCTCAGAGAGTGAACTGTCCGCGCGAGGCCGAGGCGGCATGTTTCACCAGTAGTACGTAGCAATCAGACTCAACAATGATGAAGGCATCAACAATTTTAGAATGAGCCTCTCCTTTCTAGTTACTTAACTCGAGCTTCTTGATGACAAGACCGGTGACCCTGCCATCATCCATAAGTTCCTCTCGCTCGTGCCTAAGGCATACTTCCAGATGGCATGTGCGATCAAGATGCTGGTCACCTCAACATCCTAGCTCTCAATGAGCTAATCCGGTGCCTCAAGACCAACGAGGAGTGGTACGAGCTGGACCAACACCTTGTGGATGGATGCAGCAGCATCAAGATACTACACACGAAGGATTAGTGGTCTGTGCGAATGAAACAGTGGGACGACAACGGCTGGACTGACAACAGTGGTCATGGACGACATGGCAAGCTCCATGGGTCTGGCCATGGAGGACGGTCTTCGGGCGGTGGTGACCGCACTGTCAACTGTGACACAAGTGAAAAGACACATGCCACTACTACGGCAACACTAGTAGAAAAACTACTTTACGTGAGACACATTAGTCTTGGTTTGTAAACGAACCGGCACTAATGTGACCATTAATGCCGGTTCCAACGGCTAGGCGAGCGGGCATCATTAGTCTGGTTCATGTTGAACCTCTAGTACCTGTTCGTGCCACGAACCGGCACTACAAGGATTCCGGTCTATTGCAACAAAATTTATTGCTACAACTACGTTTTGATGCAATAAAACACAATATTACCACAAATTCTCTCGTTGTGGTAATAGGTAGCACATATTGCCATAACTTAGTTTGGTCACGATAAATACTAACTTTGTTGCAATAGAGGCCTCATATTGCAAAAAACTGTATCGACATTGCAATATGGCAGCGGTATTGCGACAAACAGATTCCGTTGCGTGAGGGCAATCATTTGTTGTAATAGAGACTAGGTATTTCAACAGAATAACTATCCGTGGCAATATTCAGAAAGATATTGCAACACAGGCATGACGTTGCATTTTACAAATATTGTTGCAAAAAAGTGGCTAGCTATTCCAACAAACTAAATCGGCGTTGCAATATGGTAGCGATATTGCGACAATAAAATTCTGTTGCGCGAAGCAGTCATTTTATTGCAATAGAGACTAGGTATTTCAACAGGATAACTATTCGTGGTAATATTCGAAAAGATATTGCAACATCAGTGTGACGTTGCATTATTTACAAGTAAAACAGTGGAAAATATATTATTCGAATTTATAGATATTAAGTTGTATTTTTTGCAAGCTCTAAGGAGTAATTAAATTATTTTTAAATTGCACCAATTTTAATTAACCAAGACTATGGAAAAACTTTATAAATGGATAGAACACACTTTCTTGATAGGAATACATATTTAACTCATTACATTTGGATTTGAAATGGCCAAGAAATGTTCGCCTATGTAAAAAAAAATACTTGTTGACAAGTTCCAAAAAACATGTATGCAATTTCAAAATGTTTGTGAATTCAAAAAAGATTCAAGAATTTGTAAAAAAGTTCATGAATTTAGAAAATATTCGCAACTTCAAAATTATGGTGAACTTTTTTCAATTTGGTGAACAAATTTTAAATTCGAAAAATGGTCACCCCAATTTGTAAAAATGTTTACCATTTCGAAAAAAAAATCATGAATTTTAAGATATTCGCAATTTCAAAAAAAATGTACGTACTGAGTGCAGGGGGTTACACACCAGGCTGTTCGCACCAAATAGGAGATCGCCAAAAAAATGAACACGAACAAAAAACTAGAGCACACAGAAGACAACTGGGTCGTACCTTTAAAACAAAAAATACAGGCCCGTCCAGTGCAAAAGAAAAGACTATGTATACCTAAATGGATTTCTGTTGCTAAAAAAAAACCTAAATGGATTTCTTTTCCCAAAAAACTTAAATAGATTTCTTTTCACCCAAAAAAAAACCTAAATAGATTCCTAATAGAAAAGACTAATATATAAGAAGTGCATCTCCAGATATAGAGCACATACATGCTTTGTCTGGTGGTTAGCACGTGCTTTACCAGCGCGCAGGTTTCAAGTTCGACACCCCCGCGTGCTTTTTTTTTTCTTTTATTTCTCCTATATCCCACTGACATATGGGCCTATTCGGACGAGCAGGACCGGGCTAACTGTCATACTCCAGAATACACTGTACATGGTTTGCATTGTTTGACAAAATTCCCAACAATGTTCAGAAAATGTTTATTCCCATTCTAAATATAAACATGACATTTAACAGAATACTCACATATTTCCAAATAATGTATGTGAAAATTTCCAAAATGTTTATACAATGTAAAAAATTTGCATAGTTTACAAATAATGTATGAGAAATTTCCAAATGTTTTTACAATGTAAAAGAAAAGTTTATGAGTTTGATAAAATTCCCAATAATGATGGACTAATAATTATTTTGGAACTCGTTGACAAGTTTTTTTGCATAGGCGAACATTCCTTGAAATTGGGGAACAACTTTTGAAAATCAGAAACATTTTTGTGAAGAATATTTTTAAATTCATGAATTTTATTTGAATCGCGAACATTTTTATAAAATTGAATTATTTAAAATAAATTCCGAAAAATTGTTTTGAATATTTTGAAAAACTATAATGGACATTTTTGTGGACAAGAACTTTATTTTTCTATCATGAATTTTTTTGGAAGCGATGAACATTTTTTATAAAACTCATGAACATTTTATAAATTTACGAAACTTTCAAAAGACAAGTATATCTATATAGTAGACAATGCATCCCCATATTAAACATATCACGGATTTGGCATGGTGGGAAGCGATGAATGTTCTTGAAAAAACTCATGAATTTTTTTAAAATTTATGAATTTTTAAAAGACGGGATATCTATATAATAGACGATGCATCCCCATATTAAACATATCACTGATTCGGCCTGGTGGCTTCCTTGCCCAACGATGGGGCAGAAGCTTAAGCGTGCGAATCCCCACGTCGTGTTTTTTCCTTTTATTTGTCGGCACACTTTTTTCTTTGTATTACTCGACCCACAAACGAGTGGGCCTGTTAGCTATAGAAATACGCGATACTATGCACCGTGTAGAGTCAGGACTGTTGTTTCAACCTCAGAGACCGTATTGAGCACGTATTTTCTTGTGCCGGGACCGTATTGAAGCACTTTGCAACCACCAGGACCAAGTTGGACCTCGCCAGCCAGCGACTACGAGGATGATAGATGCAATTATCTCGACTATAAATCAGAGAGAAAGATTTCTATTCTGGAGGATGCGGAACTTAATCAGGAGCAATAATCTACACTGCAGGAGAGTGAGAGTATCAAATAAAGGATTATTACTTCAAAGCAGGAAAGTGACCAGGTGGCAACTCGCAAAATCAAAAGCCCCAACCCAATCAAATCACGAAGCACTACATAACATATGGACGACTCAAAGATACGGAAAAATCCTGTGCGATCGACACACAAAATACATGTCTAAACCAGCTTGGGTTGTCGCTTCCTGGCGCTGATGGACAAGGTCCACCACACGACCATAGCCCGGAGCGCTCTCAGCGTCCCAATTTGAGGGAGCTTAGAAACATAGAGGATTTGCACACAATTTTCTTGCTGGCTGGATGAGATTTAGTTTGTGTGTGAAATGCTAGGACTAAGTTTAACTTCATTGCAAAGCAATATTTGTTCTCAAAGTTTGAATTTTGTCATGGCAACTAGGAATTAAACAAAGATATACAATTGCAGATCCATGATGTAACAACACGTTCCTAACACAAAAGATCTCATAACGAAATTGGTTTGGTTATTAATTTATACAGTTTAATCTCTATTTTGTTGGACCTACTCTACCACGGAGGAACTCTCCATGGATTGTTCGGTAAGATGAAAAATGTTTAGAGATTACCCCATCTCAAGATTAAAATGTGAGATCAAGATAGACATAGATCGACCATTTCATCAACCCATCCCATATGTACTTGTGTTTCAAGGCAAGAATATAACCTAGTAGTTTTAAAGTGAGGGTCACATCAGGTTTCTGTGTGCTATAGTTCAAAATTGGCCAAGTTTTTGCTACTTTTTGAAATGATTTTCCGAAATTGTAGTGCAAACCTGGTTGTACCTACAGCCGGGTCGTCCGGCGACAATGCTCTAGCACCAGTCGCAACCCCTACTTATGTGGGATGACAAGCCCCGTCCGGCGAGCCGCCCCTCTGACCTTGCACGCCGCTCCTGGTCGGCCATGGCTCCCGTCGTCCTCTTCCTCCATCCTCGGTGTTGACCAAGCAGTTCCTATGTCCCTCTTCCCGACCTTCGCCCGCGAGCTCGAGCCTCTCCACCGGCCATGGATGCGAGCTTCCCACACGCCGCCTACCGCCGTACTTAGGAAGATGACAGGCGTGAGACAACTTCATCGGGAATCTCCCGATCTAGTTCAGAAGGAAGATGACAGTCGTGAGACAATTTTGTCGGGACTTGAAAACACTCAATAACAACAACAATGCAAAATACGGTATCCTCTAAACATATGATGCCCTGGATTGGTCACGTTGAACTACTTATACGTACCATACATGTATACTAAATAACGGGGAAACAATGTATAAATAAGAAATATACAAATATCGAAGGCCATAAAGTTAGAGGGGAAGGCGCCGGATCGCCCCTCCATGATTCTCGGATTTGGTGGTCTTTTCAACAAGAAATAACTTTTGACAAACATATTTTAGTAACATTATTTTTAGGAGCATATATATCTCATATTGCTTTGAAATATTCCTTTTCCAATTTATTTTATTATTCTAAACATTCCATCCAAAAATAATTACTTTCCCACCACCTAATTTTGGTTTACAGTAGTTTGCGTCAATATTTTGTGTTCCCACCAAAAAAAAATAGAGTTCTAGGAGTATTTATCCTTGCCTTCCTAACTACCCACGATTCGGTTCTACTATTCTAAACCAAATCACACGGCGTCTTCAAGGGCGATTGGATCTGAGCTCTCGTCCTGGTTCTTCTGTCACGGCGTCAACACAACGAACCACACCGGAGTCCACTGCAAGACGAGGATTCGTCATCCTCGATCTCGCCCTCTCCTCCGTGCCCGCCGACGCGGGCCGCGTCTCCGTATCCTCGGCCATGCTGCAGCGGCAGCGATGCGGTCTGGCGTCGGCGCCGACGGAGTTCTCGTCTTCTTCCCTGCATCGATAGCACAGTGCCGTCCTGCCTACGTCGGGGCTGCTCGCCACATGGCCGACCAGGAGGTGGAGACGCCGCGACCAGGTTCATCACTAAGCCGCATCCCTGAACCTCCATAGCGAGCGATGTAGATCGATCTTTTTTGTGTGTGTGTATTCCCTACTTTCCTGCTTCAATTGAAGCCAATTTGGCTGCAACTTGTATAACCCTCCAAGTTCCTGGCACCTGGACCGACATCTCTCTGTAGTTTTCGTTAGATTGCCTAGGCTGAATTGAAGTCCGCGTCGTGTGGCTTCAGATAAAGTTCCATCTACTCCTAGATGTATTTTCTGTTAATATGTATCTGTATGATTCTGTTCTGCATATTCGTCTAAATGGATAATTTTAAATCGAAACAAAAGGTATTAATTATTGGCCCGGCGTCCATAGAAACAAGCTGTGTACCCTGGAGGTTAACTGAAGAATTGTTCACCCAAAACAATCGGACTCAAAGAAGCAGAGTAGAGATGTGAGAAACATGAGAGAAAAGTGAGAAGTAATTGACCCAGTGTGGTACAATCAGGACCTTTGATAGTGCGATTGGATCATGGGGAGATAAATGAATCTGCTCCAGAAGAGAAATAGAACAGAGAGAATAGAGGAGGAGACGTGTGTGAGGGGCTCGGCGGCGAAGCTGCACGTGGCAGGCCTTATGGCTGGTGCGCAACAGTGCCATGGCGGCTGCACGGCGGAGGGCGTCATGCTTGAAGGAGGCACGTTCCTCCCGCTTCCGGCGTCATGTGGCATGGGCCTCCGTGTCATAGTAGCCTATATGTTTTGTTTCTTGGGATTCTTATGAACATTGAAGGATTCTCCTGAAATTTCCCATCCATTGAAGTCCTATAGAACTCTCTAATTTGGTCCTAATTTTTGGTTTGCAGGTCATGCAATTGCTGGGCTATTCTTCCTCTGCTCCATGCTGTGGTCGCTGTTGTTGCAACAAATATTACAGGTTCTCAGCGAGTTGCTTCTGACAAGAGCATTTGCAATGCATACTTTCAGAATCAATGAAACCCCATTTGCGGTTACAGTTATATCCTGAAACACACCGTATCTACCGTTCTTCTACTAATTTTCTGTCCATTAACTGCCTTAAAAGGGTGTGGATATACTCTCAGCCTAGAAAAAAGCTAGATAAATCTAACATATAGATTTAGAACTTTCAACGTTCAAAACTTTATCAAAGGTTGGATATACTCTTAGCCTACAAAGAAGAGAAAACAGAGGAGCTACAAATCAGTAACAAAAAAACAAAGGTGTCAGCTGAACCTATAACTATTTGCTCAACAGTTAAACTAATCATTGAGTAAAATTTGTTTTCCTAGCATGATTTTTGTTCTTACTAAGGAAGAAAATAAACTTAAAATGTGAATAGAAAGTGTTGTTGTCGACCTCTAATTGATAAGTATACATATTATTATTTTGGACACTACAAAAAAATGATGAACATGTTCAACCTTCTTGCTCCCAGGTTTATTGAGCACGATTACCAGCAAGGCGAAGTCGGTGGAGCTCATGACCACCGCCATGCACAAGGACTGGCTAAGCCCGCAAAAGTAGTTTCGCCGCCAAAACTGTATTTTTTTTCTACCATATGCACTCTAATGTTTTGCATTCCCTTGGGATTTTGGTGGACATGAGCATAATTAATGTCTGTTTAACTGAATTTCTCTAATACTGTTTCATACAAAAAATGTCCCGCGGGAAGAAAATAAATTTTCAAATATTGAAGTCAATAGAAAGTGTTGTTGTGGGCCTCTAATTGACAAGTATACATATTATTATTTTTCACAGTACAAAAAAGATGCTGAACACGGTCCACCTTCTTAGGTTTATTGGGCATGATGACCAGCAAGGTGAACAAGGTGGCGCGCATCACCACCTCCCCGCGCAAGGAAACGTCAAGCCTGCAAAGGTAGTTTCATTGCCGAAACTGCATTTTTTGTCTACGATATGCACTAAAATGTTTTGTATTTCTCTTGGGATTTTGGTGGATTTGAACTAAACGTCCGTTTTAACTGAATCATGCTGCAGAGCCAATAGTAGAAAATCAGTGAGCAGCTTCAGGCCCTTGGTTAGTGTTGATGATTTATTCGGATGCAGGATGTTTTGAAAAGACCCTTGGTCATTACTCATTAGTTGTTGTCTCCATTGCTATTTTACTGTATGATGAAATAATCATGGATCTTGTAAAATACTTGGTAATTACGTGTCTCAGTTCTTAATTTAGTGTTTGCAAGTAACCAGGGATACAAAATTATCATTACATATTTTTCCATTCTTTATTTATCATAGGAGGAAGTCCACCCGCCTTTTCCGATTTATGAAAGTTTAAGATGGTTTTGGACAAATCAAGCGTAAAGAATATATCTTGCAAGTTCGATAACTGTCAATACATCTTGATATTTTTGATTTTGGACTTGGGCTTTGTCGATAGGAAAAATAGTTGATCCAAACAAACACCATGTAGTCTTATGGACGCATGAGCCATCTCACTGTATGTGGAGCTTTTCTCTTGCGCCCAACTACTTTATTTTATGCTCTGTCACTGTAATCTCCAATTTCGTTCCCAGGTATACCATTACTATGGTTACGGTCTTGCAAATGCTTCATGTGTAGCTTTTCAGCCATGCAAATTACTTCCTCCGTTCCTAAATACTTGTCTTTCTAGAGATTTCAAAAATTGACTACATACGGAGCAAAATGAGTGAATCTACACTCTAAGATATGTTTATGTACATCCATATGTGGTAGTCTATTTGAAATCTCTAGAAAGACAACTATTTAGGAAGGGAGGGAGTAGATATTTTGATTGCTACATGCATAATGTTGAAATATTGGTGCGTTGAAAAGATATGGGTGGAATTAACAAACTGACTAGACATATCAAACAAATACATGATGCATTGTCAGATCCTCTTGCTTTTGCTAATTTGAACAAGGTAGTATTTAAGATTTATTACAATCTTCTGTTTCGTTGTTTTAGCTGAGTCACTTATCATTAATACCATTGCACAAAATGTGCAGGATTAACCAAAGGAGGAACTTGAAGAATTGGAGGTAGCAGTGTGTGTCTTGTAAATAAGCAAGCAATTCTCCCTGCTCCACAGAAAGCTACAGCTGAAGATGAAGAACTTGCTACACTACAAGCTGAAACTTTGCTATGACCAGGGTAATGTTTGATCTTCTGTTAGATCGATTTGTAAAGTTTACTGTATATTTGCTGATTTCACATGATTAATTCAATGGTGCACGTTGAATACATACACAAGTGAAGTTTCACATATGATTGTAATACTCACTCCGTCCCAAAATTCTTGTCTTAGATTTGTCTAAATACGGATGTATCAAGTCATGTTTTAGTATTAGACACATCCGACAAATCTAAGACAAGAATTTTGGGACGGAGGGAGTACTAGTCAAGACGTGCATTGCACATGTACATTTACTAGTACATTGCTAAAAGTGCACTTCTATTTGCAGGTGACTATGAAGAGGATTGAGAAAGAAAATAGTAGTACAAACTTGCAAAATACTCTTTTACAGAGATCTAGTCCTAATAAGACTCAAGGTGGAAGGCTAATTGTTATTTCTCCAAATGCGCTCATACAAGCTGCAACAAAGAATTCTCAAATGCTTTCTCTTCATGTTTACCTGCATTTTATACTAATTACGTCATTGCCCTTCCTAATTAACTAGCTACTTCTTCTCTTTCACCATGTGTTGTTGCTGCATCGAGTCACAACTTACACAAAACGAATATGTGCTAGCTAGGGACATGAACTTAACTGAAACTCTAGATTGAGTCACAACTTAAATCAACAGGTGAAGCTTTTAGTACATGTATTTGTGTTTATGCTTTAGACATTTACACTTGTAAAACTCTGATCCCTCATTTACATGATTGCTGACACAGTATTACTCCAGTTAGTCTAGCAATAGTTCTTTTTAACAATGGGTCTGGAAAAATTGTATGGCGTATGTTATGTTGGACTCATTAAATAGAACTATTTTTTTATTTCTTCATTGCAGGATCCAAAGAACTAGCTCGACTGGACTCTAGATCACGGACAGTTTAGTCTTGGCACTTAATTAGGATGGCTAAATTCATTTGAGTTTCATTTGATGGATATTTGCTATGAGAATTATGAATTTGTATGAATCTACATATTATACGTATGGTTTCAAATATTATAATGGAATTCCTCTATTTTTTACGGTTGCAATAGGATATTACCACAACCCCCTTTTGGTTGCCACATGTTAGCACCACGAAAATTTTATATCGTCGCAATAGTTTCTCGCTACAAACAGTTCACCCGCCAGATATCTATTTATCACCACCAAAACTAGTATGTTGCAATTTCCTGTTACGACAACTAGAATATTTGTTGCCATAACTTAATGCCAAAAGTGTAGTGGTTCGTTGCAAAATGCCTAATGCCACGAAAGCAAGGATTGTTGCCATAATTTATTGCAACAATTGACTATTGCCACGGAAGAGTATGCGCCACGAAACAAACATCGTTGGCATAGGGTGTTGCGACAAATGTCTATCGCCACGAGCTACTAGTCGCCATGATCTGTTACATGTTGCATTAAACCTATCTCCACAAAGCAAATTGTGGCATCAGGTGAGTGATGCCACGGGAAAACATGTGGAAACTTCCCACATGATTGTTGCAATAGCACACTTTATTGCCATAGTTGCTTTTTTGTGGCAATAACCTATTACCATGTGTCCAGTCGCAACGGCTGCCAACGAATGTTGTTTCGTTGCAATAGGTACTTATAGCCACAAATCAGCATGTATTGCGACGAACGATTTTGTTGCAATAGACCCGAATCCTTGTAGTGCGGGACTAAAGGGGTTGGTAGGGCCACCCTTAGTCTTGGTTTGTGGCACAAACCGGTACTAGAGGCTCACCTTTAGCCCCAGTTTGTGTCATGAACCGGGACTAAAGGTTTTCCTATATAAACCCTTCCTCCAGCCCGCGATCAAGCTCTCTGTTCTTCCCCTTTCCTCTCCTCTCTGATCTTCCCCAAAGCTCGAGCTCATCCTTCATTTTGCCCAAAATTTGTCAATATTTGAAGGCACCCATCCATCCAAGTGATCACAAATGTTAGAATTTGTCCTTTTATCTCTCATTGCTAGATTAGCTCTTGCAATGCTTTCTAAGTATATTGATTTGTGGTTTTAGTTTGGGTCTAATTATATGTGGTAGTTTATTTGATTTATATGCAATTTGAGCTCAAATTAACTCTTTGTTTTCATATATAGGTGTGGTTTACTTAGTGCCTTCCCGTCCACGTCCCAACCACCGTCGATCGCCCACACCGTCCCGTCACCGGCACCACCTTGGTGAGCCTCTTGTTCTTATCTTTTTTATAAAAAAAATCATGTTTGTGTGATTTAGACATATAGTTACTTGTATAATTTTCTTACCCGTATGTTGTTTGTTATACATAGTGGCATGGTTTTGGTATCCGTCCCCGTCGGCCCTCGTTCGGTTTATCATTCGGATGTGGTATATTCTCTTTTATAACTATTTGTTGCATTTCGTGTTTAAGACGAATTATGCCCATCAAGTTGACAAAGATATTTTTATCTAGGAGGTATGTGAACCAGAAATTTCAACCGACCCTCTTGTCGAGAGGTTAAATTTAGTTAAAAAAGAAAATGAGTATTTCAAAGTAAAATTGGAAAGATTTGAAGAAGAGAATATGAAACTGGAGTTGTATGTTGCCAATGTCGACAATGGTCACAAGATCAAGATGGAGAAAATGCGCTTGAAGATTAGAAATATTAGAAAATATGCCATTGATAGTGAGGCTTGGTATCATTATGTTGTTGGATGAATTGTTACCTTAGTTGTGATCTTGATCACATTTGTTGTTGCATTTAAATGCTTTAGCTAGAGAGTTTGTATGTTGTTTTATGAGAATAGGTGTGTATAAACTATACGTATGAACTTGTATTAATTTGGTCTTCTCGGTTTTGTGTAATGAAGATGAGCCGGCAATGGACGATGTACGATGACCGATGCTCTACCCAGTTCGTTAATGCCGTGCGTACTTTTCTGCTTGCGGCTGAGGAAAACAAGCGGATGGATGGTTTTATGTGTTGTCCATGTGCTATCTGTAAGAATGATAAGAATTACTCTAAGTCAAGAACCATTCACACCCACCTATTTGAGTCCGGTTTCATGCCCCACTATATTGTTTGGACCAACCACGGAGAAAGAGGGGTCCTAATGGAAGAGAATGAAGAAGAAGAGGACGACGACAACTATCCTGGCCATGGGTTCCCTGAATACGATGGTACAACAATCTGGAAGAAGTTGGGTCGGCATTGCGGGAAGAAGCTGAAGATGAGGCATAGATGAGCCCGCTGATGATCTTGGTCGGGCCATTGCCGATGCAAAGAGAAACTGCGCAACTGAAATGGAGCGGCTGAAGTTGCAGCATATGTTAGATGATCACAAGAAATTATTGTACCCAAATTGTGAAGCTGACAAAAAAGGGCACCACAATGGAATTGTTGCAATGGAAGGCAGATAATGGTGTATCTGATAAGGGATTTGAAAAGTTGCTAGTAATGTTAAAGAATATGCTTCCAAAGGGCAACGAATTGCCGACAGTATGTATGAAGCAAGGAAGGTTGCCTGCCCTCTAGAATTAGAGGTGCAGAAGATACATGCATGCCCTAATGACTGCATCCTCTACCATGGTGATTTGAAAGCATCACTGGTACGCGTCGGTGCTCTACAAATGATTTTTAACCCAGCGACATCGATTGGAAACGTCGCCAAGTGAGTGACTGCGATAGGGGGGGTCCTTCCCACACGACTCAGAAACCGTCGGGGATATCCCCTCCTGGCACACAAGCTCAGCAAAATGAAGTCGTGTGCAACCGGCGAGCGCGCAAATACAGTTATACGTACAGTAGTGCTTAAAATACAATTATACATGCGAAATCATTTCTAATGTAAGTACATCCCACACAGTCAGTTCCCGCTAAACATTTTCGTTCGTATGTACATCCCACACAGCCGCTCCAAGGTAAACCTTTCCATTCGCAAGTATATCACACACAATTTTCTCTGTTAAATCGTTTGTGATAGCGTTGCCATTGTACACGATATTAACAATTTTATCATTTGCGTTATTGAATGCACCACACACGGTGCGTAGAAGAAACTGTGTGGCAAAGGTTGTCCATCCCACACACTTTTTATGTGGTAAACGTTTGCGCAAGGTGGCCTAATGCAAACAGTTTTCGAGAGGATGACGTGTGTGATTATGTGTGCAGTGGAGATTGATCATATACATAGTGAATCCTAGAAACGTGTCTGATCTCCACGTCTATCGCAGACGTTTCGCTTTCGCAAACCATGTGCAGTGTAATCCCTAATTAATCCCTAATTTAAATCACATGTTTTGAATTTGAAAGTATACAATCACTTATTTCATATCCAACCATGCTTATTACAAATATTGGTTCAACCACGAATGCATAATTCGATGCATGATAACCCACAAGTATAGGGGATCGCAACAGTTTTCGATAAGTAAGAGTGTCGAACCCAACGAGGAGCTAAAGGTAGAATAAATATTCCCTCAAGTTCTATCGACCACCGATACAACTCTACGCACGCTTAACGTTCGCTTTACCTAGAGCAAGTATAAAACTAGAAGTACTTTGTAGGTGTTTTTGGATAGCTTTGCAAGAATATAAAGAGCGCGTAAACAAAAAGTAGGGGATGTTTAGATAAAACACAATAAAGTAAATATAGCGAGTGTGGAAAAGTGGTTGTAGGAGTTGCGAAATTGTCCCTAAGCAATTTACTACTTTACTAGACCGATAGCAAGTTTTATTTGGGAGAGGTGTGACGCCCCAAAATTTTGACCTTGTTTTATTAAAAAAATTATTTTATGGGCTCCCTTTTGATTTTTCAACCATTTTTCTCCCTTGCTATTATGGAGTTTTCCCCAAAGTGAAAACTTTTCAAATATGTTATTGGACTTGTTTAACCTCTCAAGAAGAACTTTTCTTTTATTAGTAGAACTTATTACATAATTAATTTGCTTGATCTTTATTTTCTTGAAAAATGGTTTTCCAAGGTTATATGGCCATATTGAACTACAACCATTTGATAAATTCACTTAAAACTCCAACCAAAATTTGGAGATGTCAGGTGATGTTTTTAAATCACTTTTATGCAGAAATATCTTTTATTCATGAAATATTTTGAGCTCTACACCCAATTTTCTTCTCTGGTCTAGTGGGCAATTTTGCACTACAACCCATTTAAATACTTCTTTCTAGCCTCCACCAAAATTATGGGATGCTGGTAGTAGCTTATGATTCAACTTTATGCAAAAACCCCGTGGTGTTATTTGAAAATTTTGAGTGAATCAACCTCATCTTCATTCTGGTCCAACATGATGGTTTGTACATCATCCATATTCTTGCTTGCTCTTTGGCCCTTGATTCTTTCCCCTGCTTGTAGACCACCCTACAAAACCCCTAAGTCCAGGAGCATGCAACCATTGGACTACTTTTGGTTCATGAGATGATGCCACTTACCTCTTGTCCAGAATTGAAATTTTTCAAAACTTGCACTAGCAAGTTTGTGCTTTGGACAAACTAACCTCACCACCGTCTTGTGCATCTATAGAGACCCCAATCTGGAAGAATAGGCCACTCCAAGAAAAGCCTAGGTGCCTGTGGCATTTTGTCAAACACCTGGAATGCATGGACAGGATTGGCATGAGTTTTTGTTTGCATTATGAACTTGGTCTCCTGACCTAACCACCTTGTCCCTTGATCTCCCCTCTATCAATAACCTAGTCATGTTGCTTTCCAACCTCGCCCAAGCACTCTGGAGTGCCATGGCATTTCGCCGAGCAGCTGGTGGGCGTGCACTGGGCGCGCCCAGAGCGCGCCAACTGCAGCCGCGCACCCGAGCCGCCGCGTTGCGCGTACTCCGTGCCCCTTGACACTTGGCCATCCGCAGCCAGCACGCCACGTATCCTCCTACACCACAACGCCACCCCGACCACCCCTGGCACCCCACAGTGCCACCGTCAGGTTGGCCGTGGCGGCTAGCTAACGGCCGCATGGAGGCCCCGGCCGCGTCGGCGCCGCCCGAGCCACCAGCTCTCGCCACCTGCCCCCCTGGAGCTTCGTGAGCTCATCCACAAGTGTGTCGCCTAGGCCTCGTCGCCGCCACGCCGCCCTGACCACTACAGAGAGGCGGTTCGCCGGCGACCTTATCCTCGGCCGCGGAACCGCCATGGATACACTATAAATAGGGGACCCGAGCTCATCTGGGCACTCAGGCGGCCTCAGTCCACTCCTCTAGTTTCCCCCATGGCAGCCAATCGACCCGAGGAGGTCGTCTTCTTCCTCTCCGGCAACTCCTGCCGCCGCCACTGCCCCGGCCTTTCCGGCGCCACCAGGACCTCCCCCTCTCCACTCTCTTCACCAAGAACTCCCTCTCCCTCTCATGAGTCCAAACCCCCACTCAATTTTGCTCGGGACTCGCCGCAGGCAAGAACTCACTTTGCCCGACGGCAACCGCCCGCTGAGAAGCTCGCCGCCGGCAGCTCCATCCATCCCTGGGGCCATGCCGACCACCGGAGGGACCGCCTCGACCCCCTGAGCCCGCGGGTGGCCTCCGTTTCTCGAGAGGTGCCGCCAATCGCCGGCGACGACCGCCAAGTCCCGCCTCCCGCTCGGCCGGAGGAAGAAGAGGAAGGGACTGGTCAACCTGACCAGTGGGCCCCATGGACCCACTGGCGACCCGCCCCGCCGCCACGTGCTTTTAGTGAAAGCGTAAACCACCCCAGTAAGTTTCCTCCGCTCCAAAAACGTATTCCTGTCTGAAGCGTTTTCTTTTATATTTCTTTTTAAAAACAGATTTTGACCAAATCTTTGACTGGCTATAACGTTTTAAATATAACTCCAAATGAATTGATTCTTTTTCCTACATCTCCCAAATATTGTCTAGTTTATTTTCATATTTATTTCAAAATTTTCCAAGCAACTTTTTTGTGTTGTTTTGAAATTGTGTGGTAATTCCAATATTTTCAAAATAGGATTTTGGAGAGAGGCAGAAAACTTTCAAAGTGCTGGAATGCACCCTGACTCTCCACACCTTGAAGGCAAGCATCCTGAACCATGGCATAATATTTTGATGTGTTAGTCGACGCGGTTATAACACCGCCTTACTTTGGAAAAACTCGTTATTTTATGTGGAGATGTGATCTTTTGCATGAATGCATATTAGTGATTTTCCTTGCTGTTGGAAATGAATATACTTGTGATGGTGATCATCCTCATGTGCCTTGCATGCATGCCGGAAAGGAATCCGGGAAGGCCTCTGCCTTGGGTAGGCGTGAGCTTGTCGCCGGTCTCCGTTGGGACGGTTATGTCCGGTATGGCATAGTAAGGTATAATGAGCGGTGATCCTGTTGATTGAAATATGTTTGTTTTACATATCATGCAGGTAATACTTAAGCCTCCTGAGTCGGCCATAGATCGAGTCTTGTTCCAGTAACCCCATACTTGTTTCGTGCTGCCACTTGTCCCTGCCGTAGGTAGGGTATGGTTCAGTGAGTTGTCAACCCTTGTCTTGGCACACACCGTACAGAGAGGCTATGGTGGAAGATACCGACTGCATCCGGTAGGCATGCCACCTGGTCCGGGAGCACGGGTGTTTCTGGTTGGGACCGAGAGGGGGGCACCCCTTAGAGCGCGCGATAGAAATTTGATCCCATGCTACGCGAGGTTGTAGCCTCCCCACTTAGAGTTTTGCTTAACAAGTGTCGTGGGTGATTCCAGACACGAGTAAAGTTAAACTGGTGTGTGCAAGTCAGGCGTGTTTTTGACTAAAAGACCATAGACGGAATTAGTCCCGATGGACTAAAGAAATCCGTTACTCGTGGGTAAAGAGTACACCCTCTGCAGAGGTATTAAAACCTATTAGAAAAGCCGTGTCCTTGGTTAAGGGCTCCAGTCTGGGTCGGGTCAAGTGTCGGTCTTAGTGTCGGTCTTCGGAGGAGAAACTGCTAAACCAGAACATGGATCATGATTTGTGACTTGTGTTGATTATGATGATTATGATTATTTTTATCCTGGACTAACTATTGCCATTACTTGATTTATTGAGAATCCCTGGGACGGTTCTACCTCCTGGATATTCACCATAATCGTTTTCTTTATAAGCCCTTTATGTGGCGTCGCGCAGACGCCCGACTGTGGCATGTTTGTTATTTATTTTACAAGCCCTTTATGTGGCGTCGCACAGACGCCCGAATGTGGCATGTTTGTTATTTATTTTATAAGCCCTTTATGTGGCGTCGCACAGACGCCCGACTGTGGCATGTTTGTTATTTATTTTACAAGCCCTTTATGTGGCATCGCACAGACGCCTGACTGTTGCATGTTTGTTATTTATTTTATAAGCCCTTTATGTGGCGTTGCACAGACGCCCGACTGTGGCATGCTTGTTATTTATTTACCTTACAAGCCCTTTATGTGGTGTCGCTTAGACGCCCGACTGAGGCATGCTTCATATCATGGCCCTTTCGAGGCGTCGCTTCAGACACCCGATCGGTGCAAGTTATTTCTACCCCATTATTGCATATACATGTTGCATATAAATAACGTGCTTGCATGCATCAGAGATTTTATTTTATGACTGACGATGTGATCATAGAATGTTTCAGCGCATGATTATCATTTATATTATACCCGTGTTCATAATGTTTGCGAGTACATTCAAAGTACTCACTGGCTTGTCCCTGGCTATTGTCTTGGCCAGATTTCTTGCATGGAGAGGAGCTTTGCGATGACCGCCCCGGAACCTAAGCAATGGTGATAGCAGCCTCGCGAAGATAGGAGTTAACCTGGTCAGCTGTTCCTATGGGAAATGGAGTCTCATAGACCGTGGTGAACCACAAACCGCTTCTGCCATCAAACCACTAGAAACCATTTCTTGTACTCACAGGACAGAGTGGTCTTGTACTACATATTATGTATTTTTGCTTGGAATTTCTGTATCAAGTTGGTGCCTCATCAGCTAACAGTAATCCTGGGGCTGGTGAGCACAAGGGCTATTTTCTGGAATTTAATACCCGGAAAACCGGTCGCAACAAACTTGGTATCAGAGCCAGGCTGACCATTGGCTAATCCTATCTTAGCCAGGTCGAAAAACCTAGGAAAAACCAACCCACCAGTCCTTAACCAAACCCCAGCCAAGCTTCTAGTGCAAGATAGCCACACAGTGACCCCGACACTTTTGGCAGTCGGTGCCCAACCTATCAGCCTAGCCTGTCGATCAAACGCCAGTGACCGACACATATATTGTCTTATTCGCAAGCGTGCGAAGGAATACTCCGTCCCCTTTTTCTATAAAAAGGGCACGCTGGCCTCAACCCAGCACAGCACAGCCTCTACCCCAAACCGAGCCAGAATGCCTGGCCCCGTCGTGCACAATGAGACCACAGCAACCAACCTTGGAGGTTTTATGACCATACTCGCTAACCTCATCCGTCGTGCCTTTGCGTTAGAAGAGCCCCCATAATATGTAGTGTACCAAGTGTCCGTGAGCGGTGAAAGCCGTCAATTCTGGGCCACAGTGCACGTCTATGGTAGGGGTCTATCGCCAGAACGCCCCTACAGGTTCACCGGAAGGACAACTTCCTTTGAGCCACAAGCCATCCAATTAGCCGCTCGAGAAGCTATAATTCAACTCCGGCATTTGTCACCCAGAGTTAACTGTCGCTCGTTCTACTACTACCCCAGCCGTGACGGATATGGTAGACCACCCCAAGTTGCCAACGGAGATCACGAGACAGATCCTGCATTGTTGCATCTGGTGCGCTATGTAAATGCACTAGAAGGACTGTTCGACCAAATCACCCTTGATCTGATCGCAACTCGTGGAGAACTGGTCCGCCGAGCCCCAGCAAGAGGAGAGGATGAGCCCGACGCCGACAACCCAGTTGTGTTGTTCGGACAACCAATCGAGACCGTGAGGTCAGCCCCGGCCATCAACCAAGGTGCCTTGATGACCCCAGAAGTACTTTGTCGCCTTTTGGAAACGCACTCCAACGGGATTGTGGCCAACAATCCCCGCGATGGTCATCATTGCTACCCCGACCCTGCAGTTCCTCAACCCCCTCCAGCTTATCTCGACGGTGAAAACCGTGGAGAAACCTCGACGTCCACGAGGCAAGCCCGATTAGATATTAACGAGGTAGACTAAAGCCGCTCGAGTAGTACCGAGTCTTAATATATCCTCGTCTTGTAACTGTGTGATCCTGTACCGCCATCATTAAATGTTGTTTGATTGTGCGCCCCTGTTTTTAATAGTGGCCATGCATGAGTATGTTGGTGTACGATTGTTTTTTTAACCCGGGCGTAGTTGCCAACCGTGACGACACAATAATTTGTGCTATAGATAAATATTTAGTTTCTACTAACAGGAATGGTTCTTTCCAAACAACTCTTAACAAATCTCGAGGACGAGAATTTCTTTTAAGGGGGGTAGTGTTGTGAAGCCCCAAAATTTTGACCTTGTTTTATTCAATTTTTTATTTTCTGGGCTCCCTTTTGATTTTTGAACCATTTTTCTCCCTTGCTATTATGGAGTTTTCCCCAAAGTGAAAACTTTTCAAATATGTTATTGGACTTGTGTAACCTCTCAAGAAGAACTTTTCTTTTATTAGTAGAACTTATTACATAATTAATTTGCTTGATCTTTATTTTCTTGAAAAATGGTTTTCCAAGGTTATATGGCCATATTGAACTACAACCATTTGATAAATTCACTTAAAACTCCAACCAAAATTTGGAGATGTCAGGTGATGTTTTTAAATCACTTTTATGCAGAAATATCTTTTATTCATGAAATATTTTGAGCTCTAACCCAATTTTCTTCTCTGGTCTAGTGGGCAATTTTGCACTACAGCCCGTTTAAATACTTCTTTCTAGCCTCCACCAAAATTATGGGATGCTGGTAGTAGCTTATGATTCAACTTTATGCAAAAACCCAGTGGTGTTATTTGAAAATTTTGAGTGAATCAACCTCATCTTCATTCTGGTCCAACATGATGGTTTGTACAACATCCATATTCTTGCTTGCTCTTTGGCCCTTGATTCTTTCCCCTGCTTGTAGACCACCCTACAAAACCCCTAAGTCCAGGAGCATGCAACCATTGGAATACTTTTGGTTCATGAGATGATGCCATTTACCTCCTGTCCAGAATTGAAATTTTTGAAAACTTGCACTAGCAAGTTTGTGCTTTGGACAAACTAACCTCACCACCCTCTTGTGCATCTATAGAGACCCCAATCTGGAAGAATTGGCCACTCCAAGAAAAGCCTAGGTGCCTGTGGCATTTTGTCAAACACCTGGAATGCATGGACAGGATTGGCATGAGTTTTTGTTTGCATTATGAACTTGGTCTCCTGACCTAACCACCTTGTCCCTTGAGCTCCCCTCTATCAATAACCTAGTCATGTTGCTTTCCAACCTCGCCCAAGCACCCTGGAGTGCCATGGCATTTCGCCGAGCAGCTGGTGGGCGTGCACTGGGCGCGCCCAGAGCGCGCCAACTGCAGCCGCGCACCCGAGCCGCCGTGTCGTGCATACTCCGTGCCCCTTGACACTTGGCCATCCGCAGCCAACACGCCACGTATCCTCCTACACCACAACGCCACCCCGACCACCCCTGGCACCCCACAGTGCCACCGTCAGGTTGGCCGTGGCGACTAGCTGACGGCCGCATGCAGGCCCCGGCCGCGTCGGCGCCGCCCGAGCCACCAGCTCTCGCCACCTGCCCCCTGGAGCTTCGCGAGCTCATCCACAAGTGTGTCGCCTAGCCCTCGTCGCCGCCACGCCGCCCTGACCGCTACAGAGAGGCGGTTCGCTGGCGACCTTATCCTCGGCCGCGGAACCGCCATGGATACAATATAAATAGGAGACCCGAGCTGATCTGGGCACTCAGGTGGCCTCAGTCCACTCCTCCAGTTCCCCCCAAGGCAGCCAATTGACCCGAGGAGGCCGTCTTCTTCCTCTCCGGCAACTCCTGCCGCCGCCACTGCCCCGGACTTTTCGGCGCCACCAGGACCTCCCCCTCTCCACTCTATTCACCAGGAACTCCCTCTCCCTCTCATGAGTCCAAACCCCCACTCAATTTTGCTCGGGACTCGCCGCAGGCAAGAACTCACTTTGCCCGACGGCCACCGCCCGCTGAGAAGCTCGCCGCCGGCAGCTCCATCCATCCCTGGGGCCATGCCGACCACCGGAGGGAACGCCTCGACTCCCTGAGCCCGCGGGTGGCCTCCGTTTCTCGAGAGGTGCCGCCAATCGCTGGCGACGACCGCCGGCGTCCCGCCTCCCGTTCGGCCAGAGGAAGAAGATGGAAGGGGACTGGTCAAACCTGACCAGTGGGCCCCCTGGACCCACTGTCAGCGACCCACCCCGCCGCCACGTGCTTTTAGTGAAAGCGTAAACCACCCCAGTACGTTTCCTCCGTTCCAAAAACGTATTCCTGTCTGAAGCGTTTTCTTTTATATTTCTTTTTAAAAACAGATTTTGACCAAATCTTTGACTGGCTATAACTTTTTAAATATAACTCCAAATGAATTGATTCTTTTTCCTACATCTCCCAAATATTGTCTAGTTTATTTTCATATTTATCTCAAAATTTTCCAAGAAACTTTTTTGAGCTGTTTTGAAATTGTGTGTTAATTCCAATATTTTCAAAATAGGATTTTGGAGAGAGGCAGAAAACTTTCAAAGTGTTGGAATGCACCCTGACTCTCCACACCTTGAAGGCAAGCATCCTGAACCATGGCATAATATTTTGGTGTGTTAGTTGACGCGGTTATAACACCGCCTTACTTCGGAAAAACTTGTTATTTTATGTGGAGATGTGATCTTTTGCATGAATGCATATTAGTTATTTTCCTTGCTGTTGGAAATGAATATACTTGTGATGGTGATCATCCTCATGTGCCTTGCATGCATGCCGGAAAGGAATCCGGGAAGGCCTCTGCCTTGGGTAGGCGTGAGCTTGTCGCCGGTCTCCGTTGGGACGGTTATGTCCGGTATGGCATAGTAAGGTATAATGAGCGGTGATCCTGTTGATTGAAATATGTTTGTTTTACATATCATGCAGGTAATACTTAAGCCTCCTGAGTCGGCCGTAGATCGAGTCTTGTTCCAGTAACCCCCATACTTGTTTCGTGCTGCCACTTGTCCATGCCGTAGGTAGGGTATGGTTCAGTAAGTTGTCAACCCTTGTCTTGGAACACACCGTACAGAGAGGCCATGGTGGAAGATACCAGCTGCATCCGGTAGGCATGCCACCTGGTCCGGGAGCATGGGTGTTTCCGGTTGGGACAGAGAGGGGGGCACCCCTTAGAGCGCGCGATAGAAATTTGATCCCATGCTACGCGAGGTTGTAGCCTCCCCACTTAGAGTTTTGCTTAACAAGTGTCGTGGGTGATTCCAGACACGAGTAAAGTTAAACTGGTGTGTGCAAGTCAGGCGTGTTTTTGACTAAAAGACCGTAGAAGGAATTAGTCCCGATGGACTAAAGAAATCCGTTACTCGTGGGTAAAGAGTACACCCTCTGCAGAGGTATTAAAACCTATTAGAAAAGCCGTGTCCTTGGTTAAGGGCTACAGTCTGGGTCGGGTCAAGTGTCGGTCTTAGTGTCGGTCTTCGAAGGAGAAACTGCTAAACCGGAACATGGATCATGATTTGTGACTTGTGTTGATTACGATGATTATGATTATTTTTATCGTGGACTAACTATTGCCATTACCCGATTTATTAAGTATCCCTGGGACGGTTCTATCTCCTGGATATTCACCATAATCGTTTTCTTTATAAGCCCTTTATGTGGCATCGCGCAGACGCCCGACTGTGGCATGTTTGTTATTTATTTTACAAGCCCTTTATGTGGCGTCGCACAGACGCCCGACTGTGGCATGTTTGTTATTTATTTTATAAGCCCTTTATGTGGCGTCGCACAGACGCCCGACTGTGGCATGTTTGTTATTTATTTTACAAGCCCTTTATGTGGCGTCGCACAGACGCCCGACGTGGCATGTTTGTTATTTATTTTATAAGCCCTTTATGTGGCGTCGCACAGACGCCCGACTGTGGCATGTTTGTTATTTATTTTACAAGCCCTTTATGTGGCGTTGCACAGACGCCCGACTGCGGCATGTTTGATATTTATTTTATAAGCCCTTTATGTGGCGTCGCACAGACGCCCGACTGTGGCATGCTTGTTATTTATTTACCATACAAGCCCTTTATGTGGTGTCGCTTAGATGCCCGACTGAGGCATGCTTCATATCATGGCCCTTTCGAGGCGTCGCTTCAGACACCCGATTGGTGCATGTTATTTCTACCCCATTATTGCATATCCATGTTGCATATAAATAACGTGCTTGCATGCATCAGAGATTTTATTTTATGACTGACGATGTGATCATAGAATGTTTCAGCGCATGATTATCATTTATATTATACCCGTGTTTATAATGTTTGCGAGTACATTCAAAGTACTCACTGGCTTGTCCCTGGCTATTGTCTTGGCCAGATTTCTTGCATGGAGAGGAGCTTTGCGATGACTGCCCCGGAACCTAAGCAATGGTGATAGCAGCCTCGCGAAGATAGGAGTTAACCTGGTCAGCTGTTCCTGTGGGAAATGGAGTCTCATAGACCGTGGTGAACCACAAACCGCTTCCGCCATCAAACCACTTGAAACCATTTGTTGTACTCACAGGCCAGAGTGGTCTTGTACTACATATTATGTATTTTTGCTTGGAATTTCTGTATCAAGTTGGTGCCTCATCAGCTAACAGTAATCCTGGGGCTGGTGAGCACAAGGGCCATTTTCTGGAATTTAATACCCGGAAAACCGGTCGCGACAAGAGGCCACTGCTAGCATGTCATCCCTGACTTGGAATCCTATGCACTTATGATTGGAACTATTAGCAAGCATCCACAAGTACTAACGTTCATTAAGATATATTGGTCCCCCTTTAATCCCGTATGCATCAATTTCTATGCTAGGTTGAAGCTTCTGTCACTCTTTCCATCCAATACAAGTCCTATCAACATACAACTAACCCTATGTCGTGATCCACGCGCACGCTCATATGATGGGCACCAAAGGACAGCAACATAACCACAAGCAAATTAAATCAATCATAGCAATTCATCAACCACCGATAGGACAACGAAAATCTACTCAGACATCATAGGATGGCAACACATCATTGGATAATAATATGAAGCATAAAGCACCACGTTAAAGTAGAGGGTACAACGGGTTGCGGGAGAGTGGACCGCTATAGATAGAGGGGGGGAAGGTGATGGAGATGTTGGTGAAGATGGCGGAGGTGTTGGTGAAGATCGCGGTGATGATGATGGTAGCCACGGCAGCGTTCCGGCGCCACCGGAAGTGAGGGGGAGAGGGTCCCCCTTCTTCTTATTCTTCCTTGACCTCCTACCTAGGTAGGAGCAGGGTTTCCCCTCTGGTCCTTGGTCTTCATGGCGTGGGAGGGGCGAGAGCCCCTCCGAGATTGGATCTGTTTCTCTGTCTCTCTCTGTTTCTGCGTTCCTGATTCTGGCCCTTCACCGTTACTTAAATTCCCCGAGATCTGTTACTCCGGTTGGGCTGAATTTTGGACACAATCTCTATCCGAAAATTAGCTTTCTTGCTGCAAAAGAAGGGCACCAACCGCCTTACGGGGTGGCCACGAAGCCCCAGGGTGCGCCTGACCCCCTGGGGCGTGCCCCCTGCCTCGTGGCCCCCTCGGGCATTGTCTCGCGTTGATTCTTCTTCCCAAAAAATCACAATTATTCCAAAAAAAATCCCCGTCAGTTTTTATCCCGTTTGGACTCCATTTGATATGGATTTTCTGCGAAACAAAAACATGCAAGAAATAGGAACTGGCACTAGGCACTGGATCAATATGTTAGTCCCAAAAATAATATAAAAAGTTGCCAAAAGTATATGAAAGTTGTAGAACATTGGCATGGAACAATCAAAAATTATAGATACGACGGAGACGTATCAATGCACATGTTCATATATTGAAGAACTACAGAAGCATCAAGTAAAGAATGATGAACCACAGTTGTACTAAAGGCTGTAAAGAGAATGGCGAAAGACATTCTGGTTGCTGGAGAAGGTGAAGCGGAACGCCCATATTGTGCCCTCCTCCATGCGTAATGCGCGCACGACTCTAGGACAACCCCTTGTGATGGCTGCCCGCCCATCCTTCACTGTCTTCATTACGACTTCTCGATGCTCATTGTAGTCTGGATGAAATACTTTAACCTTCATTGCGTGTCCACCAATCATGTACTTTGCGAGGTAATCTTGAGTGAACTGCTTCGGAAACCACTGCGAACGAAAAAGTTTCAAACATCGTTGTCTACAACTCATTATGGGCAGTAAAAAGAGAAGGCCGCAGAGTTTGTAGTTACCATCCTACAACTCACAGTTGTGTTGGATAGAGCATAAACAAATAATTTGCTTGCCACCATTCGTATCTTTTTGCTAATAATCCTTATCAGTTTCCTCACTTGATGCTTGTTCATGAATATCTCATTGCCCCATACGCAAAAAGGGTCAATGCTTGGATCCTTGCCAAGGGCATATGTACCGACAAGCAACAAGTCAATATTAGAAGCTAACAAGTGTCCAAGCCTGGATCTATATGCACTACATCATGGAACGACGTGGGGAATACAAGCCGAGGGATGAAGCTAACCTCGGCGGAAAATGGTGGCCACTCCCGTTGTTGTCCTGCATAAGTAGTGGAAAGGCATGACAAGTACAACAACCTTAACATCAAACTAATATAGCAATGGTAAACAACATCATCTCCAAATGATAGATATAAAATGGAAGACAATGTTACCGACAACAGGCTTGACAGTCATCAAATATTGCAATTCAAACTGGTATTATTGAAAATGAATAGAACGCAGGTAATGCTTAAACATCACGCTGGATAAATTTGTAAAACTGAAATAAAGGGCATGTGTTAACTACACTAGGCATAACTGGAACCAAATATAGCCGTTCAAACTGGTATTGATGTAGTCGAGTGGCACAGTGACGACCCACAAGTGTACGGGATCTATCGAAGTCCTTTTGATAAGTAAGAGTGTCGAACCCAACGAGGAGCAGAAGGAAATGACAAGCGGTTTTCAGCAAGGTATTCTCTGCAAGCACTGAAATTATCGGTAACATATAGTTTTGTGATAAGGTAATTCGTAACAGGTAATAAGTAACAAAAGTAAACAAGGTGCAGCAAGGTGTCCCAATCCTTTTTGTAGCAAAGGACAAGCCTAGGCAAACTCTTATATAAAGGAAAGTGCTCCCGAGGACACATGGGAATTATCGCCAAGCTAGTTTTCATCATGCTCATACGATTCGCGTTCATTACTTTGATAATTCGATATGTGGGTGGACCGGTGCTTGGGTACCGCCCTTTCTTGGACAAGCATCTCACTTATGATTAACCCCTCTCGCAAGCATCCACAACTACGAAAGAAGAATTAAGTTAAACCTAACCATAGCATGAAACATGTGGATCCAAATCAGCCCCTTACAAAGCAACGCATAAACTAGGGTTTTAGATTTTGTCACTCTAGCAACCCATCATCTACTTATTACTTCCCAATGCCTTGCCCTAGGCCCAAACAATGGTGAAGTGTCATGTAGTCGACGTTCACATAATACCACTAGAGGAAATACAACATACATCTCATCAACATATCGAACGAATACCAAATTCACATGACTACTTATAACAAGACCTCCCCCATGTCCTCAGGAACAAACGTAACTACTCACAAATAATGTTAATTTTCATAATCAGAGGGGTATTAATATGCATAAAGGATCTGAACATATGATCTTCCACCAAATAAACCAACTAGCATCAACTACAAGGAGTAATCAACACTACTAGCAACCCACAGGTACCAATCTGAGGTTCTGAGACAAAGATCGGATACAAGAGATGAACTAGGGTTTGAGAGGAGATGGTGTTGGTGAAGATGTTGATGGAGATTGACCCCCTCCCATTGAGAGGATCGATGGTGATGACAATGGTGACAATTTCCCTCTCCCGGAGGGATGTTTCCTCGGCAGAACAACTCCGCCGGAGCCCTAGATTGGTTCTGCCCAGGTTCCGCCTCGAGACTGCGGCGCTTCATCCCGAAAGCTTCCTTCTGATTTTTTTCTAGGGCGAAAGACACCTTATACCAGAAGATGGGCATCGGGGGGCTGCCAGGTGGCCCACGAGGCAGGGGGGCGCGCCCTCCACCCTCGTGGACAGGGTGTGGCCCCCCTCTGGTGCTTTCTTCACCCAATATTTTTAATATATTCCAAAACTGACTTTCGTGGATTTTCCGGACTTTTGGAGTTGTGTAGAATAGGTCTCTAATATTTACTTCTTTTCTAGTCCAGAATTCCAGCTGCCTGCATTCTCCCTCTTCATGTAAACCTTGTAAAATATGAGAGAAAGGGCATAAGTATTGTGACATAATGTGTAATAACAGCCCATAATGCATTAAATATCGATATAAAAGCATGATGCAAAATGGACGTATCAACTCCCCCTAGCTTAGACCTCGCTTGTCCCCAAGAGGAAGCCGATATCGAAAAATATGTCCACGTGTTTAGAGATAGAGGTGTCGATAAAATAAAATACGGACATGAGGGCATCATGATCATTCTAAAAACAGCAACATATATATATATATATATATATATATATATATATATATATATATATATATATATATATATATATATATATATATATATATATATATATATATATATATATATATATATATATATATATATATATATTGTCATATGATTTCTTATGCTAAAGTAACAATCTATTCACAATGTCAAGTATGAATCAGAAACTTCATTGAAAACTAACAAACTATAATCTCAGTCATTGTAGCAATTGGAATTTATCATAACATCAGAAAGAGTCAACATAAGAGCTTTTCAGCAACTCCACATACTCAACTATCATTTAGTCTTTCACAATTTCTAACACTCACACAATACTTATGGGTATGAAGTTTTAGTCGGACACAGAGAAAGATAGGGGCTTATAGTTTTGCCTCCCAACCTTTTACCTCAAGTGTAATGTCAACAATAATAGTTTATGAAAACCCACATCCAATTGGATATATCAGGATCTTTCCAACACATAGTTCTTGCGAAAGGAGAAAGTGTAAAAAGGAAAGGTGAAGATCACCATGACTCTTGTATAAGGCATAAGACAAAAATAAAAGATAGTCCCTCCGCAGAGGGAAGCAGAGGTTGTCATGTGCTTTTATGGTTGGATGCCCAAAATCTTAATGCAAAAGAATGTCACTTAATATTGCCACTTGTGATAGGGACCTTTATTATGCAGTCCGTCGCTTTTATTTCTTCCATATCACAAGATCGTATAAAGCTTATTTTCTCCACACTAATAGATTATACATATTTAGAGATCAATTTTTATTGCTTGCAACAATGACAACTTACTTGAAGGATCTTACTCAATCCATAGGTAGATATGGTGGACTCTCATGGCAAAACTGGGTTTAAGGATATTTGGAAGCACAAGTAGTATCTTTACTTGGTGCAAAGAATTTGGCTGGATGAGGGGGAAGGGAAAGCTCAACATGTTGGATGATCCATGACAATATACTTTATTTAGGATATAAGAAAACATAACACATTACGTTGTATTCCTTGTCCAAAATCAACCTTTTAGCATGTCATATTTTAATGAGTGCTCACAATCATAAAAGATGTCCAAGATAGTATATTTATATGTAAAACTTCTCTTTCTTTATTACTTCCTATTAATTGCAACGATAACCAAAACTATGTTTGTCAACTCTCAACAACTTTATTGATCATACTCTTTATATGTGAAGTCATTAATTTTCATAAGATCAATATAATCTCTTTATTTATATTTATTCTTTCTGTTATTCCCTCAAGATCATAGCAAGATAGCAAAGCCCTCGACTCAAACTAATCTTTATTATATATAGCTCACAGACTCGATTACATAGAGGAATTATAAAGCAAAACTCAAAACTGCTAGATCGTACTAAAAACTTTATTCTACTAGATCAAGATATTACCAAAAGGATCGAACTAAGAAAAATGGTAAAGATAGGAGTGTGATGGTAATACGATACCAGGGCACCTCCCCCAAGCTTGGCAGTTGCCAAGGGGAGTGCCCATACCCATAGGATTTGTATAGGCTTGTCGTCCATCTTCCAAGGCATAGGCTCACCATCATAGAAGGATGATCGAGTATCCGGGATCCTCAAATCTGTAGCCAAACTCATCCTCTTGAATCTATATTCATACTCACAGTTTTGGTTTTGCAGGTCGTTGATCTGGGCTTGAAGATGCCCGATTTTCTCATGAAGCTTGAAGATAGTCTCCCCAATGTTCTTGGCATCCAGCTTGTGGTTGTTGGTGAACTCAGCGATCATCATGTGGTTGGCATTGAGTCCGCGTTCCAACATCCCCTGGCACTTGAAAACTTGTTGCTCCATCCCTTCGAGTCTTTTCTACACGCTTTCGGTCCTCCTTGGTCCCTCAACATCGCTGATGTGCTGCAACCCACCACGCATCTCAATGGTTTGAGTGTGTTGCAGCACCTCCGCGAGGTAGGGGCTGATGACCTTCTCGAAAAAATTGTCCTTAGGGGCGCTTGAAGACGTCATGGTGATCTAGATCTGTCAGAAAAATAGCTCGAAACAAAAGCAGAGGGTTTGTCATGGTACCGTGGTCAAAACCTTCCGGAGATTATATAATGAATTTTTACTGACCAAAAGAAGTATCGTGCAAGAAAACGGAGTCCGGAGGGCACACGAGGTGCCCACGAGGCAGGGGGGCGCGCCCTCCACCCTCGTGGACGCCTCGTGTCCTTCCCGGACTACTTATTATATTCCTATTTTCTTAAATATTCCAAAACGGAGAAAAATTTCTATTAGAACTGTTTTGGTGTCGGTTTACTTACGTACCACATACCTATTCCTTTTAGGAGTCTGAAACGTTCTGGAAAGTGTCCCTTATGTATTCCTCCGGGGTTACGGTTTCAATAACATTAGTTTCAACATTTATGGGTTACCTGATATATGATGTTTGATTCTTTGACCGTTCACTACCTTTGAATTTGTGCCTTCGAAGTTGTTGATTTTTATGGCACCAGAGCAATAGACCTCCTAGATAACGTAAGGACCTTCCCATTTAGAGAGAAGTTTTCCTGCAAAAAATCTTAAACGAGAGTTGTATAACAAAACATAATCACCTACATTAAATTCACGCTTTTGTATCCTTTTGTCATGCCATCTTTTAACTTTTTCTTTAAACAGTTTGGCATTCTCATAGTCCTGGGTGCTCCACTCATCAAGTGAGCTAATGTCAAATAGTCCTTCTCACCGGGAAGTTTGAAATCATAATTGAGCTCTTTAATGGCCCAATATGCCTTATGTTCTAGTTCGAGAGGTAAGTGACATGCTTTTCCATAAACCATTTTATACGGAGACACACCCATAGGATTTTTATATGCAGTTCTATAGGCCCATAGGGCATCACCAAGTTTCTTGGACCAATTATTTCTAGATCTATTAACAGTCTTTTGCAAAATTAATTTAATTTCTATATTACTCAGTTCTACTTGACCACTAGACTGTGGGTGGTATGGAGATGCAATTCTATGATTAACATCATACTTAGCAAGCATTTTACGAAAAGCACCATGAATAAAATGTGAACCACCATCGGTCATTAAGTATCTAGGGACTCCAAAACTCAGAAAAAATAACTTCTTTAAGCATCTTAATAGAGGTGTTATGATCAGCACTACTAGTTGGAATAGCTTCCACCCACTTAGTAATGTAATCAACAGCAACTAAAATATGTGTATACCCATTGGAGGAAGGAAACGGTCCCATATAATCAAAGCCCCAAACATCAAATGGTTCAGTAACAAGTGAATAGTTCATAGGCATTTCTTGACGTCTACTAATATTACCAACTCTTTGACATTCATCACAAGACAAGACAAACTTACGGGCATCTTTGAAAAGAGTAGGCCAATAAAAACCGGATTGCAATACCTTATGTGCAGTTCTAACTCCAGCGTGGTGTCCTCCATAAGCGTCGGAGTGACACTTGCGTAGGATCTGCTCCTATTCATGCTTAGGTACACAACGTCTAATAACACCATCTACTCCTTCTTTATAAAGGTGTGGGTTATCCCAGAAGAAATGTCTTAAATCATAGAATTTTTTTTCCTTTTGCTAGTATGTGAAACTAGGTGGTATAAATTTAGCAACAATGTAATTAGCATAATCAGCATACCATGGAGTAGTACGAGAAGCATTTATGACAGCTAATTGTTAATCAGGAAATCTATCATCTATAGATAGTGGGTCATCAAGAACATTATCTAACCTAGACAAGTTTTCTGCAACGGGGTTCTTAGCTCCCTTTCCATCAATAATATGCAAATCAAATTCTTGTAGCAAGAGAACCCATCTAATAAGTCTAGGTTTAGCATCATTCTTCTCCATAAGATATTTAATAGCAGCATGATCAGTGTGAACAATTACTTTAGAATCAACAATATAAGGTTTGAACTTATCACAAGAAAATACAACTGCTAAAAATTCTTTTTCAGTAGTAGCATAATTTCTCTGGGCACTGTCTCTAGTTTTACTAGCATATTGGATAACATTTAGTTTCTTATCAACTCTTTGTCCTAGAACATCACCTACAGCATAATCACTAGCATCACACATAATTTCAAAGGTCAAATTCCAATCAGGTGGCTGAACAATGGGTGCAGAAATCAAGGCTTTCTTAAGTATTTCAAATGCTTCAACACAATCATCATCAAAGACAAAAGGAACATCTTTTTGTAAGAGATTAGTTAGGGGCCTAGAAAATTTAAAGTCTTTAATGAACCTCCTATAAAAACTGCCATGACCAAGGAAACTTCTTATACCTTTGATGTCCTTGGGACACGACATCTTTTCATTAGCATCAACTTTAGCTTTATCAACTTCAATACCTCTTTCAGAAATCTTATGCCCCAAGACAATACCTTCATTAACCATAAAGTGGCACTTCTCCCAATTCAAGACAAGATTAGTTTCTTCACATCTCTGCAAAACTCTATCAAGGTTGCTTAAGAAATCATCAAAAGAAGTTCCATACATGGAGAAATCATCTATGAAAACCTCAACAATCTTTTCACAAAAGTCAGACAATATAGCAGTCATACATTTTTAAGAGGTAGCAGGTGCATTACATAAACCAAAAGGCATACGTCTATAGGCAAAGGTACCTAAAGGCAATGTAAAAGTGGTCTTGTCCTGATCCTATTTTGACACTGGTATTTGAGACAAACCAGAATATACATCTAGAAATCAAAAATGTGTATGTTTGGATAATCTTTCTAGCATTTGATCAATAAAAGGTAAAGGGTAATGATCTTTTCTAGTAGCTTTATTTAATTTGTGGAAATCAATTACCATTGTATAACCTGTAACAATTCTTTGTGTGATAAATTCATCTTTATCATTAGGAACAATATTAATACCTCCCTTCTTAGGGACACAATGGACAGGACTTACCCACTGACTATCAGCAACGGGATAAATTATACCTGCCTCCAGAAGCTTTAGTATTTCATTTCTTACCACTTCTTTCATCTTAGGATGTAACCGTCGTTGGTGATCAACAACGGGTTTAGTGTCTTTCTCCAATTTTATTTTGTGCTGGCATAGAGTGGGACTAATGCCCTTAAGAGCATCAAGAGTATATCCAATAGCAGCACGGTGCTTCTTCAGAGTTTTCAATAATTTCTCTTCTTCTTGCTCTGAAAAGTTAGCACTAATAATAACAGGATATATCTTATTTTCATCAAGATAAGCATATTTAAGAGTATCAGGTAATGGTTTAAGCTCAAACACGGGATCACCCTTGGGTGGAGGAGGATCCCCTAGAATTTCAGCAGGCAAGTTGTGTTTCAAAGTAGGTCCCTGTTTAAAAAATACTTCATCTATTTCCCTTCTTTTATTCATAAGTATATCATTTTCATGGTCTAGCAAATATTGTTCTAAAGGATCATTAGGAGGCACGGCGATAGAAGCAAGACCAATAATTTCATCTTTACTAGGCAATTCTTTATCATGGGGTTGTCTACGGAATTTAGCAAAATTGAAATCATGAGACATATCCCCTAAACCAACAGTAACAATATCCTTTTCGCAATTTATCTTAGCATTAATAGTATTCAAGAAGGGTCTACCAAATATAATGGGACAAAAGTCATCTTGTGGGGAACCAAGAACAACAAAATCAGTAGGATATTTAACTTTTCCACACAAGACTTCAACATCTATAACAATCCCAACTGGTGAAATAGTATCTCTATTGTCAAGCTTACTTGTGACACCAATATCTTCTATCTCAGCAGGTGCAATATCATGCATAATTTCAATGTATGGTTTAATTAGATGCTCTGTAGAGCTATATATATGTTTCTCAATGAGAACTATGTATGTACTTTGGTTTTAATGTGATGATGAACTTCTATTAATTTGGTCACTTATCTATTCATGAGAGGTATATGTTGCCTTCAACTTCAGGGTCTTATAGCTCAAAATAATCAGTAAATGCATGAAAAATAAGAAATAAAGTCAGAAAGGGTTGAAAAGTTATGATGTGGCTTTAAATGGTGCATTTTGAACACAGAAAAACTATGGAGTTCAAATAAGTTCAAAAAAATGAAATCCCTTTGTAACAGACGAGTTTCCGTATGAAACCCTGATACTTCGAAAGAGATTGTCCTTTTTGTAGACGAAGTGCATCCAGTTTTTGCCGTAACCCTCTCTACGTTCTTGCACATGCTATGTGGGTGAAATGATGATACCATGCCAACTTTTAACCTTTTCAGAGTTCATTTCAATTGCTTTTCAACTTCAGGGTCTTATAGCTCAAAATAATCAGTAAATGCATGAAAAATAACAAATGAAGTCAGAAAGGGTTGAAAATTGATGATGTGGATTTGAATGGTGCATTTTGAACACAGAAAAACTATGGAGTTCAAATAAGCTCAAAAAAATGAAATCTCTTTGTAACAGACGAGTTTCCGTATGAAACCCTGATACTTAGAAAGAGATTGTCCGTTTTGTACACGAAGTGCATCCAGTCTTTGACGTAACCCTCTCTACGTTCTTGCACATGCTATGTGGGTGAAATGATGATACTATACCAACTTTTAACCTTTTCAGAGTTAGTTTGAAATGCTTTTCAATTTCAGGGTCTTATAACTCAAAATAATCAGTAAATGCATGAAAATTTAATAGCTAAAAGAATTATCATAAAATAGATAAATAAGTAGTTTGAAACAAAATAATATAAAATTTAATAAAATATATAAGTAGAAACAAAATAAAATAAAATAAAATAAACTTTAATCTCTCCCTAATCTCTCCCTAATAATAAAGCACGGATTGAGGTTCACCGTTGTCGGTGTCAAAACCGGCGGATCTCGGGTAGGGGGTCCCGAACTGTGCGTCTAGGCGGATGGTAACAGGAGACAAGGGACACGATGTTTTTACCCAGGTTCGGGCCCTCTCGATGGAGGTAAAACCCTACTCCTGCTTGATTAATAGTGATGATATGGGTAGTACAAGAGTAGATCTACGATGAGATCAGAGAGGCTAAACCCTAGAAGCTAGCCTATGGTATGATTGTTGTTCGTTGTACGGACTAAAACCCTCCGGTTTATATAGGCACCGAAGTGGGTTAGGGTTACACAGAGTCGGTTACAATGGTAAGAGATCTATGTATCCGTATCGCCAAGCTTGCCTTCCACGCCAAGGAAAGTCCCATCCAGACACGGGACGAAGTCTTCAATCTTGTATCTTCATAGTCCAGGAGTCTGGCCAAAGGTCATAGTCCGGCTATCCGAACACCCCCTAATCCGGGACTCCCTCAGTAGCCCCCGAACCAGGCTTCAATGACGACGAGTCCGACACGTAGATTGTCTTCGGCATTGCAAGGCAGGTTCTTCTCCAAATCATGTGTTCCTGTTGAATAGTGTCCGGCCTCTCGTAAATATCGCGCTCCTTGGCATCCACGCCCAATAATGGCCATCTTCCACGTGTTGAACGAATGCGAAAAGCCAGGGTATTTTTACATTTACCCCCTAGCTGCGCAAATGAGCTGCCTATATGAGAGACGAGGATCTATATCCGAATCACACCATCTTCCCTTCGCGAGCTTTCATCGGAGCGCATCTGACAGAAATCCATTCCATCATGGACAGTTGACACGGCTCCTCCTCTCGCCCTCCCAGTCCTCAGCCTGGAGATTGGGAGAGGTGCTTTGTCCCGCACAGCGAGCTAGTGACGCTCCAAACCAAGGGATTTCTTCCCCCAACCTTCATGGTTCCGGTTCGAGCCGGACTCGCCAAGTATAAGGGCGGAAAACAAGTGGAGAGCGTCCCCAGTCCCTCCCAAGAAGAGCGGGTATGCCTTGTCCCTTATTTGATAAGAGGGCTCGGATTTCCAATTCATCTGTTTCTCCGGGGGCTCCTGGAGTTCTATGGCCTCCAGTTGCACAACCTTATGCCTGCCTCCATTCTGCATATTGCGGGCTTCGTGGCCCTTTGCGAGCTGTTTTTGGGCATCGAGGCTCATTTCGCACTGTGGAAGAGGTTGTTCTGCCTCGTACCCCGTTCTCAGGAGGGGTCGATATATCAAGTGGGCGGAGCCGAACTATGGCGCATCACCGGGACCAGATATCTATCCGGAACCCCGAAGAAGGCGTCCAAAGATTGGCCTTCAGAATGGTTTTATATAGAAGATGTCCCCCTGCCGGACCCTGTTCGGATCGGCCTCCCGGAATTCAGTAATGCTCCTTTGAAAAAACGCTTAAGCTGGCGACCACGGAGCCCTCAGAGGGAAAATGACAGGGACGTCCTTTACCTGATGAGCCGAATAAGGTTGTTGGCACATTCTAGACTGACCATGATCGGGGTCATGGCCACATGCATTATGCGGGGGGTGCAACCGCTCCAGTATAGAGGCCACCCCATGTGGGATTTCAACGGGGAGGATGATGCCACCCGCCATGGCCGTAAGGGGCCGGGATCGATCATCGATCTGATGAAGACCTTGTCCGCATTGTACAAGGGAGAAGAGGAGGAATTTCTTCGCGTCAATCCATAGGACAGATTTTCTATGAACAATCCTCCAAGCTGGGTAAGCGGACATTTCTTTTTCCCCATCCGATCCATATTCCCATAGTCAAGTATCTCATTTTGTGATTTCGACGCAGGAACTGCGCCAGGCCATAAAGGATATAAACAGCCTGCCTCCACAATCCGAAGATCCGGAGCGGTTCCTCGATCCGGCCTCCCAAGAGGATCCGGACATATCGATGGAGCTGATCGATGGGGTATGTCACCAACTGAGCATCGATAATGCCCTGGTTGCCATTACGGCCGATTACCCCGGAATACTTCCAGCCTCACAGGTAACTGAGACCGAAGCCCCAATACTTTGAGAATGATTCATCCGTGCTTATTTTTGATCACCGTATACCAACGGTGTTTTGCAGGGGAAGCCCTTGAGGTGGAAGGCCGAGCCTGCAGCAGCTAGCCAACAAGGGGCAGCACGGCCCAGCAGGCTAAAAAGAAGTGCGGTTCAGATTGAAACGCCGGTGCAACGGTATGGCGTGTCACCTTATTCCCAGGTTTTATTCCGGAAGGCATACTAACGCTCGTGCCCTCTTCAGGAAAAAGAGCGCTCGCAGGACTATATCCGGAGAGGTTGCCAATCGAGCCTCCGCTAGCCAGGCCCAGAAGCGGAGGCGAACACGAGGCGTGCGTCGGATGCTCCTCCGACAGAGGATGCCGACAGATTGTCGGCCACCAACTCCGAGGTGGAGAGTGCCATGAATCACAGGCGCCGCCGGACAATTCTTCGTGACACATGTTTCTTCCAAGAGGCATTGAATGCCTTCAATTCGGGAGATGCGCACCTCCGTGCCGCTCAAGATGGTCTAGCCAGAGCCATGGAGCAGTATGTAAAAGACATGCGAGTGAGGAAATTTAACAATTATATATGCCAGTAGCCCCTGAGACTTGACATAATTAGAATAACTGATTTAAGGATCATTTATTGTGCAGGATCTTACGAAAAAGAATACCCAACTGCCCCAGGAGCTTGAAGAGTGCAAAGCCCAACTTGAGGCCGCACAAGCCGCGACAGGGGAAGCCAAAGAGACCCCCTCTGGTAATATAAACTTTTAAAAGATAAGTATGTTGTGAAGTGCGGCGTGTGTATAAATCTGACAATAACATTGCAGATGGCGCCGGGGTAGATCCGGACAAGAAACAACTCTTGCGCCGGTTAAAGGCCGGCGAGAACGTGCTTACGAGGGTGAGGCAGGAGAAAAATAATCTCCAAGGTGCCAACACCCAGCTGGGTGAGGAACTAAAAGATGTTCGTGCCCAGCTAGCGACTCCGTTAAGGAGAATCGGCGGCTTCGACGCGGCATTTTTAGTAAGTGCTTAAGCGAACTTTGAAAAGAGAGTTGGCGAGGAAGTCGACTAACGAGTTATGTCTGTAGGTATGCTCACAGGCCGTCTGGAGAGAAATGCCCGGTTCTACGGGTGACCTTCTTCGAGCTCTTACAACTGCGAACGAGTTGGCGGTGATGAAAAGCGTCGCCAGGCCTTGTGGCCATCTGTCTCCCTGCCGAAGGCCTTGGGGAGCTTGCGAGAGGGTCCAGGAGAGCGCGGCGCTCCGATTATGGAATATATCGGCCTGCCATCAAGGCGCCAGGGAGGCCTGGGCCATGGTGAAGACGCGGTACACGAAGGCTGACCCAAACCACATGGCCGAGGTCGGATCTGTGGGGCCCGATGGGAAGGAGATCCCTGTGAGCTTAGTGTATGGCCAGGTAGAATTGGCCGCAAAGTATTCCCAGAGGACTGTAAACTACATAGCCTGTTAGATGGCATTGAAGAGGAATACAATCAGTCAAATTGACTATGTAATTTAAGGTGACATGTAAAATGCCTTCTAGCCAGATTGTACATCGTTTGTCATAGCGGACCTTTTCGCTTCAACATCGGGACCCAGTAGTCCGGAGTGTGTCCGAATACCCTCGCGGTTATATAAAAACCGGGGCATGCGTGGAGACCAGGCATAGAGGTCATTAGTGCTTTATCAGACAAGTGCCCAACTAGTTATGTTATATTACATGGTTAGTAAGAAATATCTTCCAGGGAGAATAGTTCCGTTAGGGGTTCCTTTCCCTGGGAGGCATGCCCTAAAGTGCATGTATGGACTACGAAAAAAGCAGAAAAACATCTGGGGGCTGATAAATAAATAGGTAAGAAATCTTCTTTTAGTTCACAGACCGAATATTCTCTTAAGAACGCTAGCTTTCGGCTTCACCCAGTCTGAGGTACACATCCGGCTGACCCGGCAGTAAGAATCGCAGATGTGCTCCCTTTACCACCTAGCCGAACAATCGGGAACGTAGGGGTAAGCACAGGAGCCAGGCAACCCAGCTTGGCCAAAACTTAAGTCATATTGATGCATATAATGGTGAATAAAAGGTACATGCGGAAGTGTGACACATGTATTGGGCATGAATCCTTATAAATAAGCTTCTATGAAAGAAGCCCCCAGGTACAATGAGCGCGGATAGTGCGTCAAGTGTGTGCGAACAATGCGCTAACGAGCCTTCAAAGGCTGGAAAAAAAAGGAGGGAGAAGGAGAAAAATAGAAGACAGCTAAAGTGTAAAATATGGACAGAGGAAGGTGACGAACTCAGAATCCGGCGCTAGGCGTAGAATCTTCGGAGATGGGCTGCGTTCCATTGGTTCGGCTCGAGTCGGTTATCCGATGCATCTTGCAGACAGTACGCTCCACCGGTCAGGACTTTGTCGATGATAAAGGGACCTTCCCATTTGGGCTTGAGTTTGTCCTTTTTCTTGTCTGGCAGGCATAGAACTAGCTCGCCAACATTGTAAGTTTTGGCCCGTACTTCTCTTCTTTGATATCTTCGAACCTGCTGTTGATAGAATGGGAACGGGTTTTTGCTACGTCACGCTCCTCTTCCAAGGCGTCCAAAATGTCCTGCCGATCGAGCTCGTCTTTTCTTTCTTCGTACATGCGCACGCGAGGTGAGTCATGAATTATGTCGCAGGGCAGAACTGCCTCTGCGCCGTATACCATAAAAATGGTGTGAATCCGGTCGTGCGATTCGGAGTGGTCCGCAGCCCCCAGAGTACGGAGTCGAGCTCCTCTACACAGTGCGTGTTAGATTCCTTCAGGGACCGCACTAATCTGGGTTTGATGCCGCTCATAATTAGACCATTTGCTCGCTCGACTTGACCGTTAGTTTGAGGGTGATAGACTGAAGCGTAGTCGAGATTGATGCCCATATTTTTGCACCAGAGTTTGACCTCGTCGGCCGTAAAGTTCGTGCCGTTATCAGTGATGATGCTGTGGGGGACACCGTAGCGGTGTACGACCCATGATATGAAGTCTATCACCGATACGGATTCGGCCATCTTAACAGGCTTGGCCTCTATCCATTTGGTGAATTTATCCACCATGACCAGTAGGTATTTTTGCTTGTGGGTTCCCCCTTAAGGGGTCCAACCATGTCAAGCCCCCAGACCACGAAGGGCCAGGTGATGGGTATAGTTTTGAGGGCGGTGGGTGGCATGTGGCTTTGATTAGCAAAGAGCTGGCATCTGACGCATCGTTGGACTAAGTCCTGAGCATCTGCCCGGGCCGTCGGCCAATAAAATCCTGTATGGAAGGCCTTGCCTACAAGGGCCCGGGCTGCGGCATGGTGCCCGCCGAGTCCGGCATGAATTTCAACCAGAAGATTCCGCCCTTCCTCTTCGGAGATACACCTTTGAAGGACTCCGGTTGTGCTTTTCTTATAAAGCTCTCCCTCATGGACCTTATATGCTTTAGATCACCGCACTATGCAGCGGGCCTCGTTTTGGTCCTCGGGAAGTTCCTTCCTGGTTAGGTAGGCTAGGAATGGTTCTGTCCACGGGGCAATGACTGCCATTATTACGTGGGATGAGGGTGTTATTTCGTTGGCAGAACCACCAAGCGTGTCGAATGTTCGATGCAGGGGCAGTGCGGTTGGGTCCGGGTTGTTATTTCGGACTCTCCTCCCATAATCGGATGGCTTGAACAGCCTCTCTAGGAAGATGTTGGGGGGACGGCCTCGCGCTTTGCGCCGATGCGTGCCAACACGTCTGCTGCCTGGTTGTTATCCCGGGCTATATGGTGAAATTCGAGCCCCTCAAACCGAGCTGACATTTTTAGGACGGCATTGCGATAAGCTGCCATTTTTGGATCCTTGGCATCAAAGTCTCCATTTATTTGGGATATCGCAAGGTTCGAATCCCCGCGCACCTCTAGGCATTGAATGCCCATGGAGACTACCATCCGGAGACCATGTAGAAGGGCCTCGTATTCGGCTGCGTTGTTGGAGTCCGTATACATTATCTGGAGTACGTATTGAACTGTATCTCCGGTTGGGGACGTCAGAACGACGCCAGCTCCCAGGCTAGCCAACATTTTTGATCCGTCGAAGTGCATTATCCAGTTGGAATATGCGTCGTACTCTTTAGGGAGTTCGGCTTTGGTCCATTCGGCGACAAAGTCGGCCAAAACTTGCGAATTAATAGCTCGCCGTTTCTTATAGGTTATGTTGAATGGGAGGAGCTCAATGGCCCATTTGGCAATCCGGCCCGTCGCATCGCGGTTGTTTATAATGTCGTTAAGAGGTACTTCGGAGGCTACTGTTATCGAACACTCTTGAAAGTAGTGTCGCAGCTTCCGGGATGCCGTAAACACCGCGTACGCTTTCTTTTGATAATGCGGGTACCGTGACTTGCATGGAGTTAGGACAGTGGACACGTAGTAAACTGGTTTTTGAAGGGGTACTTGTGTCCGTCCGTTTCTCATTTGACAACAAGCACCGTGCTTACAACTTGATGAGTTGCCGCGAAATATAATAGCATTAGTTCGCCCATGTTGGGCGCGGCCAGGACCGGGTTTGTGTCCAATATGGCTTTTATTTCTTCGAGTCCGGCCATGGAGGCATCCGTCCACTTGAAGTGTTCGGTGCGTCGGAGGAGGCGATAAAGGGGTAATGCCTTTTCTCCCAAACGGGAGATAAAGCGGCTTAGAGCCGCCACGCATCCAGTCAATTTTTGTATTTGTTTGAGGTCTTTTGGGATATCCAATTGTGACAGAGCTCGGATCTTGGCCGGTGAGGGAGTCCTGGACTATGGGGTGTCCGGATAGCCGAACTATCATCACGGCCGGACTCCAAGACTATGAAGATACAAGAATGAAGACTTCGTCCCGTGTCCGGATGGGACTTTCCTTGGCGTGGAAGGCAAGCTTGGCGATACGGATATGTAGATCTCCTACCATTGTAACCGACTCTGTGTAACCCTAACCTATCCGGTGTCTATATAAACCGGAGGGTTTTAGTCCGTAGGACGAACAACAATCATACCATAGGCTCGCTTCTAGGGTTTAGCCTCTCTGATCTCGTGGTAGATCTACTCTTGTACTATCCATATCATCAATATTAATCAAGCAGGAGTAGGGTATTACCTCCATCGAGAGGGCACGAACCTGGGTAAAAACATCGTGTCCCTTGTCTCCTGTTACCATCTGCCTAGACGCACAGTTCGGGACCCCCTACTCGAGATCCGCTGGTTTTGACACCGACATTGGTGCTTTCATTGAGAGTTCCTCTGTGTCGTCACCTATAGGCCCGATGGCTCCTTCGATCATCAACAACGACGCAGTCCAGGGTGAGACTTTTCTCCCCGGACAGATCTTCGTCTTCAGCGGCTTTGCACTGCGGGCCAATTCGCTTGGCCATCTGGAGCAGATCGAAAGCTACGCCCCTGGCAATTAGGTCAGATTTGGAAGTTTGAACTATACGGCCGTTGTCCGCGGAGACTTGATCTTCGACGTATTCGAGCCGCAGCCGAGCGTGCCGCACTGTCTCGATGGGCATGATCTAGCTCTGCAGCCGAACAGTGCCCTCGAGGCCGCACTAGCATCCGCTCCGACCCTTAATCCGGAGCCGGATTCCCCGATCGAGGACGAGTGGTTGGACACCGCCTCAGGGGCTATGATCTCTATGGCGATTGAGCCGAACTCCATCCCTGTCCTTTGCGAAGACCTTGACTCCAGGGTGCCGGACTCCTCTCCGGACTCCGAACCCTCCGCGCCCCTGCCAATCGAATCCTATTGGTCGGCGGTCATGGAGTTCACTGCCGCGGACATCTTTCAGCACTCGCCCTTTGGCGACATCCTGAATTCACTAAAGTCTCTCTCTTTATCTGGAGAGCCCTGGCCGGACTACGGACAGGAAGGTTGGGATACGGACGACGAAGAAATTCAACGCCCACCCACTACCCACTTTGTAGCCACTGTCGATGATTTAGCCGACATGCTCGACTTCGACTCCGAAGACATCGACGGTGTGGACGACGATGCTGGAGACGACCAAGACCCAGCGCCTACAGGGCACTGGAAGGCCACCTCGTCATACGACATATACATGGTGGATATCCCAAAAGATGGGAACGGCGATGGAACAACGGAGGATGACCCTCAAAAAGCAACCGAGCGCCCGGCGTCGGGCGCCGCTCTAAATCCCGCCACAAAGCAAAACGGTGATTCCGCACGGAGATAATAGCACCCGGACGGTGCCGAAGACAACCCCCTCCAGCAGGACTCAGTGCAGGAGGAGGGAGAAGCAAGTCCGCACGATAGTGCGGCAGAAAGAGAGGACGAGGACGATAATTATGCGCCTCCCTCCGAAGATGAGGCAAGCCTCGACGACAACGAATTTGTCGTGCCTGAGGATCCCGCCGAACAGGAGCGTTTCAAACGCAGGCTTATAGCCACGGCAAGCAGCCTCAAGAAAAAGCAGCAACAGCTTAGAGCTGACCAAGACCTGCAAGCTGACAGTCGGACAGAAGTCCTTGCAGCCGAAGAGTATGAACTCGAACGCCCCTCCAAAATCTACCCCAAACACAGGCCGTTGCCTCGATCAGAGGAGGAAGCACCCAAGTCACCAGCGCACGACATGGCAGACCGGCCACCCCGTGGCCGCGAAAGAGAAGCCTCTCGGCCCTCCGCTCAAGCCACACCCCGACGCCGCTCAAAAAGTACCGAGGCACGGGAAAACGCGCCGGACTTGCGAGATATATTGGAGGATAAGGCAAAACATACAAGATCGATCTACGGATCGCGTGGGCGCCCAACGACGCGGGATGATTACCGTCGCGCCGGATACAGCAAGCCCGACCGGTCCGAACACAGTAGACAAAGCTCATATGAGCTACGTCGTGATATAGCCCAATATAGAGGCGCCGCACACCCACTATGCTTCACAGATGAAGTAATGGATCATCAAATCCCCGAGGGCTTCAAACCCGTAAACATCGAATCATACGATGGTACCACAGATCCTGCGGTCTGGATCGAGGACTATCTCCTCCATATCCACATGGCCCGCGGTGATGATCTACACGCCATCAAATACCTCCCACTCAAGCTTAAAAGACCAGCTCGGCATTGGCTTAACAGCTTGCCAGCAGAATCAATTGGTTGTTGGGAGGACCTGGAAGCCGCATTCCTTGATAACTTCCAGGGCACATATGTGCGACCACCAGACGCCGATGAACTCAGCCATACAATTCAGTAGCTAGAAGAATCGGCCAGACAATTCTGGACACGGTTCCTAACAAAGAAAAATCAAATCGTTGACTGTCCGGATGCAGAGGCCCTTGCAGCCTTCAAACATAACATCCGCGACGAATGGCTTGCCCGGCACCTAGGACAGCTGGCTAGCTCGAAGCAACAACTTGGCCAAACACCCTGATAGTTCGGATACCAAGGACAGCAATAGCAGGTCGCGTCGCAACAAGAACAAGCGCCGCATTAACGGCGATAATGCTGAAGATACGGCCGTCAATGCCGGATTCAGAGGCTCTAAACCCGGTCAGCGGAAGAAGCCATTCAAAAGAAATACCCAGGGCCCATCCAACTTGGACCGAATACTCGATCGCTTGTGCCAGATACATGGCACCCCCAGAAAACCAACCAATCACACCAACAGGGATTGTTGGGTGTTCAAGCAAGCAGGCAAGTTAAGTGCCGCACTCAATGACAAGGGGCTGCATAGCGATGACGAGGAAGAGCCCCGCCCGCCGAACAATAGAGGACATAAGGGTTTTCCCACACAAGTACGGACGGTGAACATGATATACGCAACCCATATACCCAAAAGGGAGCGGAAGCGTGCACTAAGGGACGTATATGCGATAGAGCCAGTCGCCCCGAAGTTCAACCCATGGTCTTCCTGCCCGGTCACCTTCGATTGAAGGGACCACCCCACTAGCATCCGTCACGGCGGTTTCGCCGCATTGGTTCTTCACCCAATTATTGATGGATTTCACCTCACCAGAGTCCTGATGTACGGCGGTGGCAGCCTGAACCTGCTTTATCAGGATACAGTGCGCAAAATGGGCAAAGACCCCTCAAGGATTAAACCTACAAAGACGACCTCTAAAGGTGTCATACCGGGTGTAGAGGCCAATTGTACAGGCTCAGTTACACTCGAAGTGGTCTTCGGATCCCTGGATAACTTCCGAAGCGAAGAGCTACTTCGACATCGTCCTGTTCCGCAGCGGCTATCATGCACTGCTCGGACGAACCGCATTTGCAAAGTTCAATGCGGTGCCGCACTACGCATACCTCAAGCTCAAGATGCCAGGCCCTCGAGGAGTAATCACAGTCAATGGAAACACCGAACGCTCTCTCCGAACGGAGGAGCACACGGCGGCCCTCACGGCGGAGGCGCAAAGCAGCCTCTCACAGCAAATCTCGAGTCCGACCACTAAGCGTCCGGACACGGTCAAGCGCGCCCAGAGTAACCTACAACAAGACCGCCTGGCACGATTCAAGCACGCGTAGCAACCCGGCCCCAACCCCAGCCCTCGCGAAATTGCGAAGCCAGTACTACGCGTACATAACTACGCTCTGGAGATACCATGGGCATAAGGGGAGGGGCATGACCACGGCACGCCCGGAATGCGGCTCAACCGCACCAGGTGCTCCCGATTGTGTCATTCTTTTTCTTTTTTCTTCCTTTTTCTTACTTTCAGGACTCCGTCTTCCAGAAGTCCTGTCCGGCACTAGAATCGCTGAACTCACGATGCAACAGCCAGGGAAGCAGAAAGCCACGTCGAGTGTTCAGGTGGTCTCTATTACGAGCATTATACCTGTTTTACATACCATCCTGCAGCTTACCCCTGGAGGGGGACATGTTAGATAGTCCCATCCCTTGCTTATCACACTATTTGTATCGTTCTCCTTTCATTGCAGTACCTTTTTGAATAAACAATACATAGCTTTTGCCTATTATTGCACTCCTTTTTTTATCTATATATATGTTCATTTCATGACATGTCGCACCCGTACACTTTGGTACGGCCAATACACCAAGGGCTTAAGTACCCCAAAATTATGGTGTGATTGAAGGAAATATGCCCTAGAGGCAATAATAAAGTTATTATTTATTTCCTTATATCATGATAAATGTTTATTGTTCATGCTAGAAATGTATTAACCGGAAACATAATACATGTGTGAATACATAGACAAACAGAGTGTCACTAGTATGCCTCTACTAGACTAGCTTGTTAATGAAAGATGGTTGAGTTTCCTAACCATAGACAAAGGAGTTGTCATTTGATTAACAAGGTCACATCATTGGTTGAATGATCTGATTGACATGACCCATTCCATTAGCTTAGCACCCGATCGTTTAGTATGTTGCTATTGCTTTTATCCATGACTTATACATGTTCCTATAACTATGAGATTATGCAACTCCGTTTACGGAGGAACACTTTGGTACTACCAAGCGTCACAACGTAATCGGGTGATTATAAAGGAGTACTACAGGTCTCTCCAAAGGCAGATGTTGGGTTGGCGTATTTCGAGATTAGGATTTGTCACTCCGATTGTCGGAGAGGTATCTCTGGGCCCTCTCGGTAATACACATCACTAAGCCTTGCAAGCATTACAACTAAAGAGTTAGCTGTGAGATGGTGTATTACGGAAACGAGTAAAGAGACTTGCCAGTGACGAGATTGAACTAGGTATTGGATACCGACGATCGAATCTCGGGCAAGTAACATACCGATGACAAAGGGAACAACGTATGTTGTTATGCGGTCTGACCGATAAAGATCTTCGTAGAATATGTAGGAGCCAATATGGGCATCCAGGTCCCGCTATTGGTTATTGACCGAAGATGTGTCTCGGTCATGTCTACATTATTCTCGAACCGTAGGGTCCGCACGCTTAAGGTTTCGATGACGGTTATATTATGAGTTTATGTATTTTGATGTACCGAAGGAGTTCGGAGTCCCGGATGTGATCACGGACATGACGAGGAGTCTCGAAATGATCGAGACATAAAGATTGATATATTGGACGGCTATATTCGGACACCGGAAAGGTTCGGAAGTTTCGGAGAAAACCGGAGTGCCTGAGGGTTACGGAACCCCGGGAAGTAATGGGCCTTATTGGGCCAAGAGGGGAGAGAGAGGGCTGCACCAGGAGGTGGCGCCCCCATGAGGAGTCCGAATTGGACAAGGAGGGGGCGGCCCCTTTCCCTCTCCCTCTCCCTCTCTTTCCTTCCCCCTTCCTTCTTCCTAGTAGGACTAGGAAAGGGAGTCCTACTCCCACTAGGAGGAGGATCCCCCCCCTTGGCGCGCCTCCTAGGGCCGGCCGGCCCTCCCCTTGCTCCTTTATATACGGGGCAGGGGGCACCCTAGAACACACAAGTTGATCTTGAGATCGTTCCTTAGCCGTGTCGGTGCCCCCTCCACCATATTCCACCTCGGTCAAATTGTAGCAGTGCTTAGGCGAAGCCCTGCGTTGGTAAAACATCAAGATCGCCACTGCGCCGTCGTCTTGTGGAACTCTCTCTCCCGGAGCTTTGCTGGATCGGAGTCCGAGGGCGTCACCGAGCTGAGCGTGTGCCAAGAACTCGGAGGTGCGAAGTGGCGCTGGGATCGGTTGGATCGCGAGGAGAACATCGACTACTTCCTCTACGTTGTGATCGCTTCGCTTCGGTCTCGAGGGTACTTAGACAACACTCTCCCTCTCGTTGCTATGCATCACCATGATCTTGCGTGTGCGTAGGGAATTTTTGAAATTACTCGTTCCCCAACAGTGGCATCCGAGCCTAGGTTTTATGGTTTGATGTTTTGCTTGAGTAGAACACAAGTGAGTTGTGGGCGATACAAGTCATACTGCCTACCAGCATGTCATACTTTGGTTCAGCGGTATTGTGAGATGAAGCGGCCGGACCGACATTACAGCGTGACGCTTACGCGAGACTGGTTTCACCGTTACGAGCACTCGTGCTTAAAGGTGGCTGGCGGGTGTCTGTCTCTCTCACTTTAGTTGAACTGAGTGTGGCTCGCCCGGTCCTTGAGAAGGTTAAAAGCGAGTCTATTTGACGAAATATCGTTGTGGTTTTGATGCGTAGGTGAGATTGGTTCTTGCTTAAGCCCGTAGCAGCCACGTAAAATTTGCAACAACAAAGTAGAGGGCGTCTAACTTGTTTTTGCAGGGCATGTTGTGATGTGATATGGTCAAGACATGATGCTATATTTTATTGTATGAGATGATCATGTTTTGTAACGAAGTTATCGACAACTGGCTGGAGCCATATGGTTGTCGCTTTATTGTATGAAATGCAAGCGCCTGTAATTGCTTTACTTTATCACTAAGCGGTAGCGATAGTCGTAGAAGCAATAGATGGCGTAAGCGACAACGATGCTACGATGGAGATCAAGGTGTCGCGCGGTGGCGATGGTGATCACGGCGGTGCTTGGAGATGGAATCACAAGCACAAGATGATGATGGCCATATCATATCACTTATATTGATTGCATGTGATGTTTATCTTTATGCATCTTATTTTGCTTTGATTGGCGGTAGCATTTTAAGATGATCTCTCACTAAAATTATCAAGTAGTGTTCTCCACGAGTATGCACCGTTGCCAAAGTTAAATCGTGCGAGACACCACGTGATGATCGGGTGTGATAAGCTCTCGTCCATCTACAGCGGGTGCAAGCCAGTTTTGCACACGCAGAATACTCAGGTTATACTTGACGAGCCTAGCATATGCAGATATGGCCTCGGAACACGGAGACCGAAAGGTCGAGCGTGAATCATATAGTAGATATGATCAACATAAGATGTTCACCATTGAAAACTACTCCATCTCACGTGATGATCGGTTATGGTTTAGTTGATTTGGATCACGTGATCACTTAGATGACTAGAGAGATGTCTGTCTAAGTGGGAGTTCTTAAGTAATATGATTAATTGAACTTAAATTTATCATGAACTTAGTACCTGATAGTATCTTGCTTGTCTATGTCTGTTTATAGATAGATGGCTCGTGCTGTTGTTCCGTTGAATTTTAATGCGTTCCTTGAGAAAGCAAAGTTGAAAGATGATGGTAGCAATTACACGGACTGGGTCCGTAACCTGAGGATTATCCTCATTGCTGCACAGAAGAGTTACGTCCTGGATGCACCGCTAGGTGCAGTGCCTTCTTGCTGATGCAACTGACGACGTTAAGAACGTCTGGCAGAGCAAAGCTGATGACTACTCTATAGTTCCAGTGTGCCATGCTTTACGGCTTAGAACCGGGTCTTCAACGACGTTTTGAACGTCATGGAGCATATGAGATGTTCCAGGAGTTGAAGTTGATATTTCAACAGAATGCCCGGATTGAGAGATATGAAGTCTCCAATAAGTTCTATAGCTGCAAGATGGAGGAGAATGGGTCATCGGTGAGCACATACTCGAATGTGCGGGTATTACAATCACTTGACTCAAGCGGGAGTTGATCTTCCGGATGATTGTGTCATTGATGAATTCTTCAATCACCGCCACCAAGCTACAAAGGCTTCGTGATGAACTATAATATGCAAGGGTTAGTAAAGACTATGCACGAGCTCTTCGCAATGCTAAAGGCTGCGGAGGTAGAAATCAAGAAGGAGCATCAAGTGTTGATGGTCAATAAGACCACTAGTTTCAAGAAGAAAGGCAAAGGGAAGAAGAAGGGGAACTTCAAGAAGAACAGCAAACAAGTTGCTGCTCAAGAGAAGAAACCCAAGTCTGGACCTAAACCTGAAACTGAGTGCTTCTACTGCAAGCAGACTGGTCACTGGAAGCGGAACTGCCCCAAGTATTTGGCGGATAAGAAGGATGGCAAGGTGAACAAAGGTATATGTGATATACATGTTATTGATGTGTACCTTACGAGCTCCCAAGAGCACTGGGTATTTGATACTGGTTACATTGCTAATATTGCAACTCGAAACAGGGACTACGGATTAGCGAACACCGGCAAAGGGCGAGGTGTGATGATGCGTGGGAAATGGTTCCAAAGTCGATGTGATCGCGATCAGCACGCTACCTCTACATCTACCTTCGGGATTAGTTTTAGACCTAAATAATTGTTATTTGGTGCGGCGTTGAGCATGAACATTATATCTGGATCTTGTTTGATGCGAGGCGGTTATTCATTTAAATCAGAGAATAATGGTTGTTCTATTTATATGAATAATATCTTTTATGGTCATGCACCCTTGAAGAGTGGTCTATTTTTAATGAATCTCGATAGTAGTGATACACATATTCATAATGTTGAAACCAAAAGATGCAGAGTTGATAATGATAGTGCAACTTATTTGTGGCACTTCCGTTTAGGTCATATCGGTATAAAGCGCATGAAGAAACTCCATACTGATGGACTTTTGGAGTCACTTGATTATGAATCACTTGGCACTTGCGAACCGTGCCTCATGGGCAAGATGACTAAAACCCCGTTCTCCGGTACTATGGAGAGAGCAACAGATTTGTTGGAAATCATACATACAGATGTATGTGGTCCAATGAATGTTGAGGCTCGTGGCGGATATCGTTATTTTCTCACCTTCACAGATGATTTAAGCAGATATGGGTATATCTACTTAATGAAACATAAGTCTGAAACATTTGAAAAGTTCAAAGAATTTCAGAGTGAAGTTGAAAATCATCGTAATAAGAAAATAAAGTTTCTACGATCTGATCGTGGAGGCGAATATTTGAGTTCTGAGTTTGGTCTACATTTGAAACAATGCGGAATAGTTTAGCAACTCCGCCACCGGAACACCACAGCGCAATGGTGTGTCCGAGCGTCGTGTCGCACTTTACTAGATATGGTGCGATCTATGATGTCTCTTACAGATTTACCGCTATCGTTTTGGGGTTATGCTCTTGAGACGGCCGCATTCACACTGAATAGAACACCGTCAAAATCCATTGAGACGACACCTTATGAACTATGGTTTAGCAAGAAACCAAAGTTGTCGTTTCTTAAAGTTTGGGGATGCGATGCTTATGTGAAAAAGCTTCAACCTGATAAGCTCGAACCTAAATCGGAGAAATGTGTCTTCATAGGATACCCAAAGGAGACAGTTGGGTACACCTTCTATCACAGATCCGAAGGCAAGACATTTGTTGCTAAGAATGGATCCTTTCTAGAGAAGGAGTTTCTCTCGAAAGAAGTGAGTGGGAGGAAAGTAGAACTTGATGAGGTAACTGTACCTTCTCCCTTATTTGAAAGTAGTTTATCACAGAAACTAGTTTCTGCGACATCTACACCAAATAGTGAGGAAGTTGATGATGTTGATCATGAAACTTCAGATCAAGTTACTACAGAACCTCGTAGATCAACAGAATAAGATCCGCACTTGAGTGATACGGTAATCCTGTTCGGAAGTCATGCTACTAGATCATGATGAACCTACGAACTATGAAGAAGCGATGGTGAGCCCAGATTCCATAAAATGGCTTGAGGCCATGAAATCTGAGACGGGATCCATGTATGACAACAAAGTGTGGACTTTGGTTGACTTGCCCGAGGGTCGGCAAGCAATAGAAAACAAGTGGATCTTCAAGAAGAAGACCGACTGACGGTAATATTACTGTCTACAAAGCTTGACTTGTCGCAAAAGGGTTTCGACAAGTTCAAGGGATTGACTATGATGAGACCTTCTCACCCGTAGCGATGCTTAAGTCTGTCCGAATCATGTTAGCAATTGCCGCATTTTATGATTATGAAATTTGGCAAATGGATGTAAAGACTGCATTCTGAATGGATTTACGGAAGAAGAGTTGTATATGATGCAACCAGAAGGTTTTATCGATCCAAAGGAGCTAACAAAGTGTGCAAGCTCCAACGATCCATTTATGGACTTGTGCAAGCATCTCGGAGTTGGAATAAGCGCTTTGATAATGTGATCAAAGCATTTGGGTTTATCTGAGACTTTTGGAGAAGCCTCTGTATTTACAAGAAAGTGAGTGGGAGCTCTGTAGCATTTCGATATTATATGTAGATGACATATTACTAATCGGAAATGATATAGAATTTCTGAATAGCATAAAGGGATACTTGAACAAGAGTTTTCGATGAAGGACCTCGGTGAAGCTGCTTACATATTGGGCATCAAAATCTATAGAGATAGATCAAGACGCTTAATTGGACTTTCACAAAGCACATACCTTGACAAGATTTTGAAGAAGTTCAAAATGGATCAAGCAAAGAAAGGGTTCTTGCCTGTGTTACAAGGTGTGAAGTTGAGTAAGACTCAATGCCCGACCACCGCAGAAGATAGAGAGAAAATGAAAGATGTTCCCTATGCCTCAGCCATAGGCTCTATCATGTATGCAATGCTGTGTACAGACCTGATGTGTGCCTTGCTATAAGCTTAGCAGGAGGTACCAAAGTAATCCAGAGTGGATCATTGGACAGCGGTCAAGAACATCTGAAGTACCGAAAAGGACTAAGGATATGTTTCTCGTATATGGAGGTGACAAAGAGCTCATAAAAGCGGTTATGTTGATGCAAGCTTTGACACTGATCCGGACGATTCTAAATCGCAAACCGGATACGTATTTACACTAAACGGAGGAGCTGTCAGTTGGTGCAGTTCTAAACAAAGCGTCGTAGCGGGATCTACATGTGAAGCGGAATACATAGCAGCTTCGGAAGCAGCTAATGAAGGAGTCTGGATGAAGGAGTTCATATCCGATCTAGGTGTCTTACCTAGTGCATCGGGTCCAATGAAAATCTTTTGTGACAATCTTTGGAGCAATTGCTTTGGCAAAGGAATCCAGATTTCACAAGAGAACCAAACACATCAAGAGACGCTTCAATTCCATCCGGGACTTAGTCCAGGTGGGAGACATAGAGATTTGCAAGATACATACGGATCTGAATGTAGCAGACCGTTGACTAAGCCTCTTCCACGAGCAAAACATGATCAGCACCAAGACTCCATGGGTGTTAGAATCATTTGTGTAATCTAGATTATTGACTCTAGTGCAAGTGGGAGATGAAGGAAATATGCCCTAGAGGCAATAATAAAGTTATTATTTATTTCCTTATATCATGATAAATGTTTATTGTTCATGCTAGAAATGTATTAACCGGAAACATAATACATGTGTGAATACATAGACAAACAGAGTGTCACTAGTATGCCTCTACTAGACTAGCTTGTTAATCAAAGATGGTTGAGTTTCCTAACCATAGACAAAGGAGTTGTCATTTGATTAACAAGGTCACATCATTGGTTGAATGATCTGATTGACATGACCCATTCCATTAGCTTAGCACCGATCGTTTAGTATGTTGCTATTGCTTTTATCCATGACTTATACATGTTCCTATAACTATGAGATTATGCAACTCCGTTTACGGAGGAACACTTTGGTACTACCAAGCGTCACAACGTAACTGGGTGATTATAAAGGAGTACTACAGGTGTCTCCAAAGGCAGATGTTGGGTTGGCGTATTTCGAGATTAGGATTTGTCACTCCGATTGTCGGAGAGGTATCTCTGGGCCCTCTCGGTAATACACATCACTAAGCCTTGCAAGCATTACAACTAAAGAGTTAGCTGTGAGATGGTGTATTATGGAAGCGAGTAAAGAGACATGCCGGTGTGAGATTGAACTAGGTATTGGATACCGACGATCGAATCTCGGGCAAGTAACATACCGATGACAAAGGGAACAACGTATGTTGTTATGCGGTCTGACCGATAAAGATCTTCGTAGAATATGTAGGAGCCAATATGGGCATCCAGGTCCCGCTATTGGTTATTGACCGGAGATGTGTCTCGGTCATGTCTACATTATTCTCGAACCGTAGGGTCCGCACGCTAAGGTTTCGATGGCGGTTATATTATGAGTTTATGTATTTTGATGTACGAAGGAGTTCGAGTCCGGATGTGATCACGGACATGACGAGGAGTCTCGAAATGATCGAGACATAAAGATTGATATATTGGACGGCTATATTCGGACACGGAAAGGTTCGGAAGTTTCGGAGAAAACCGGAGTGCCGGAGGGTTACGGAACCCCGGGAAGTAATGGGCCTTATTGGGCCAAGAGGGGAGAGAGAGGGCTGCACCAGGAGGTGGCGCGCCCCCCCCCCATGAGGAGTCCGAATTGGACAAGGAGGGGGGGGCGCCCCTTTCCCTCTCCCTCTCCCTCTCTTTCCTTCCCCCTTCCTTCTTCCTAGTAGGACTAGGAAAGGGGAGTCCTACTCCCACTAGGAGGAGGACTCCCCCCTCCCTTGGCGCGCCTCCTAGGGCCGGCCGGCCCTCCCCCTTGCTCCTTTATATACGGGGGCAGGGGGGCACCCTAGAACACACAAGTTGATCCTTGAGATCGTTCCTTAGCCGTGTCGGTGCCCCCTCCACCATATTCCACCTCGGTCAAATTGTAGCAGTGCTTAGGCGAAGCCTGCGTCGGTAAAACATCAAGATCGTCCACCACGCCGTCGACGGAACTCTCTCTCCCGGAGCTTTGCTGGATCGGAGTCCGAGGAGCGTCACCGAGCTGAGCGTGTGCCAAGAACTCGGAGGTGCCGAGTAACTTGGCGCTGGGATCGGTTGGATCGCGAGGAGAACATCGACTACTTCCTCTACGTTGTGATCGCTTCCGCTTCGGTCTACGAGGGTACGTAGACAACACTCTCCCCTCTCGTTGCTATGCATCACCATGATCTTGCGTGTGCGTAGGAAATTTTTTGAAATTACTACGTTCCCCAACAGTGATAAGTCCGAACACTTTCACAAGTGCGGCACCCCGAACTTATAGCATTATATGAATCGGCCCCGAATCATGTCTTGGGTCAATAGTTGGGTTTGCTCGGCTCCTGTGTTTTGGTACCTTACGTTCTGTTATATCGGCTAAGGTAGCACTGGGAGAACCACTGCGATTGTGCCCCAGTTGAGCTGGGTCGAGCACCTCAGTGGAGAAACTAAAACTGACCGTCATGATAGGGCGAGAGCCGGTCGCTGTTCGAGAGGTTTTTTTGGGTCCCTAAAGACTTATGCCGCTTAGAGCGAGGAACCGGAATTGTCCGGCCAAGGCGTGGATAGCGCCCCGAACTCAGTCTTCCGAATACTAGGGGCTTCGCCGAAATTTAAAATTATAGAATTCTATGGCTAAGTGAGAGTGTTCAAGCATTATAAGTCTGGTTGCCTGTTTCGTTGCATTGAGCGCCTCCCTAGATGGACCCAAGAATGGGAACAAGAGTGCTCAAGTTTATCCCGAACACCCCAACACTCGTGGCATGGGGGCTGAAGCCAACAACTTGCCATCTCTCAAATTTGCTAAATAGCCGCACAGAAGGTAATATTTTAAATTAATAAGCGTTACTTAGCGCATATGAACAAGTTTTCAGCGTACAGGATAACAAATGCGAGTCTATTCAAAAATTCATCTTTGGAGCACTCATCCGCTATTCGGCGGGCACCCTTCAGGAGGCCCTCATAGTACATTTCGGGCGTGCGATGCTCCTTGCCCTTCGGTGGCCCGTCCGTCACAAGCTTCTCCGCATCCAGCTTGCCCCAGTGCACTTTAGCACGGGCAAGGGCCCGACGGACACCTTCAATGCAGACGGAGCGCTTGATGACTTCAATCCGTGGACAGGCGTCCACCAGCCGCCGCACTAGCCCAAAGTAGCTCCCAGGCATAGCTTCCAATGGCCGCAGCAGAACTATGAGGCCCTTCATGGCCTGTTCGGTGACCTTGTGGAGCTTGACCAGCTGCTTCAGCTGGTCACTTAGGGGCACCGGATGTCCGGCCTCAGCATATTGAGACCAGAACACCTTCTCCGTTGAGCTCCCCTCCTTGGCGCGGTAGAATGCGGCAGCATCAGACACTCTACGGGGCAGATCTGCAAATGCTCCTGGAGAGCTCCGAATCCGGGTAAGTAATAGGTAATTCACTTTCACATGCTTGCTTTGCATAAAGAATGCCTTACCCGCCGCTATCTTCTTTAGCGATTCAATTTCTTGGAGGGCTTTGTGGGCCTCGGCCTTAGCAGCTTTGGCACTCTCAAGAGCCAAAGCAAGCTCGAACTCTCGGGTCTTCGAGTCACGCTCCAAACCATCGTGTTTTTCCACGAGAGCCTGGAGCTCTTGCCGCACCTCCGCCAGCTGCGCCTCCCCCTTCTCTCGCTCGGTGCGCTCCGCAGCCGCTTTACTTTCGGCCACGGACACCGCTTCCTTCAGGGTCGCCACCACGTTCGTGGCCCCTGTAGTACCCAAGTTATTCCTGTTATTTTTTGCAACCAAAACCTTTTCTATAGGGTATTTCTTTAATAAGGTATTACTTACCTTCCTTGTCCTCGAGCTGCTTCTTGGCAAGGCCGAGCTCGTTCTCGGACCGCTCGAGGCTCTGCTTCAATGCAGTGACCTCCGCAGTCAGTGCGGCAGAGGTCAGCAGCATAGCCTGCATGCCCATATTGACATACTTATGTTAGACTCCTGCGTATATCTTTTTAGATCCTTAGTCCGGCTTTTCTTTCCGAACACCGAACTAAGCATCAGGGGCTACTGTCTAAGCGGTAATATTTGTACATATTCTAAACTTACCTCCAAGCCTGTTAGAAGGCTGGTACAGGCTTCGGTCAGCCCGCTCTTGGCGGACTTAACTGTCCGGATCACCGCACTCATAACAGTGCGGTGCTCCTCCAGTAAGTTATCCGATGCCTCCGGTTGGACGGAGGACACCGGCGTCTTACCCTTCTTACGAAGGGGCTGCTTGCCGGACTTCGGAGCCGCTGAAGGCTCCGTTATGGAGTCCGGACAAGGATCGGGCTTAGAGCCCCTGGGGGTCTCGCCCCCCCCCCCCCCACGCGCCTGGAGTCCGGGAGGTTGCCTTGTGGCGCCTCCTGCGCCACCTCCTCTTGACCAAGCCTCCCTTGGGGCGCCACCTCGGCGTCGTCCGCAGCGTGAGGCGAGGAGGCGGCCGGAAGTGAAGATACTCTCCATTTCCGACGAACCCAGGGACCCGCTCGTTGAAGCGGCGAACTCGCCCTTGGGCGGACTGCATGATTGTTCGGCCTTAGAGAACACTATGCAATGATAAAAAGCCACGGGTATCCAGACACTTACGATCTCGCCAGGGTCAGTTGGGGCAGCCTTAGACCCTCCGGCCTTCCCAGTTGGGGCAGCCTTCCTTTTCCTCTCCTCCCCCGTTGGGGGAGAGGCTTCTCTTTCCTTCTCCTCGTTCTCAAGAGAAGACTCTGCTTCAGAATGTGATAGCACCAGGCGTCGGGAGCTCCTTCGAGTTCCCGTTGCCTCCTTCTTGGCCTTCTTCTCCGGCACCACATGAGGTACCGGAGCCAGCAGCCCAAATCAATCGGGCGTCGCTGGGTCTTCCGGCAAAGGGCAGACGGTTAACCTGTCAGGACGTCTTCAGCCAGTCCTGTTAAATGTTAGGGAGTTTTAGATCCCACATAGAGTCAAACTATGAAAAAAGAATCCCATAAAGGGTAAAATAACTCACCTCGCTGGCTTGACGCTGCGAGCTGAATCCGCGATCTTCGGTAGCGGATGTGGGAGCCTCGGCGCCCTTGAATAGCACCTTCCAGCCGTCTTCATACGTAGTGTCGAAGAGCCTTTTTAGGGTTAAGTGTTGTGCCGGATCGAACTCCCATAATTTGAAGGCCCGTTATTGGCATGGGAGAATCCGGCGGATGAGCATCACCTGGATTACGTTGACAAGCCTGAGATTCTTGTCCACCATGTCTCGAACGCATGTTTGGAGTCCGGATAGCTCGTCCGAATTCCCCCACGTCAGGCCCGTCTCTTTCCATGACGAGAGCCGTGTGGGGAAGCCAGATCTGAATTCGGGGGCCGCCACCCATTTGGGGTCGCGCGGCTCGGTGATATAGAACCACCCTGATTGCCACCCCTTTATTGTCTCCACAAAGGAGCCCTCGAGCCATAGGACTTTGGCCATCTTGCCAACCATGGCGCCTCCGCCTCCTCTTCTGGCCGCCCACAACCTTGACCTGACATTGAAGGTCTTCAGCCATAGGCGAAGTGGGGCTGAATGCGAGGAAGGCCTCGCATACCACGATAAACGCCGAGATGTTGAGGATGAAATTCGGGGCCAGTCGTGGAAGTCTAGGCCGTGAGTAGAACATGAGCCCCGGACAAATGGGTGAAGTGGAAAACCTAGTCCATGGAGGAAGTGGGGAGAAACACCACCCTCTCATGGGGCCTGGGGGTTGGAATGAGCTGTCCCGCGTCAGGCAGCCTGTGCGTGATGTTGCTGGACAAGTATCCGGCCTCCCGCAGTCTTGTGATGTGCCCCTCCGTGACGGAGGAGGTCATCCACCTGCCTCCCGCTCCGTACATGGTTGGAGAAGGTTGAGGTGGGATGTGCGTACTTGGGCGTTGGAGCTCGAGTGCGCGGAAATGGATGAGAAAAGGAGGAAGAAGGCGTAGGTGAAAAGGTGGATCCTTATCCCCTTATATGGACGGACGGGTTATCGTCCCCCACCAGCCCGGTAAAAGTCTCTTATCTCCCAAGCGCCGTAATCAATGGGCGGATGGGTTACCTACGTCCGTATTGATGAGAATCCCGGAATAAGGGGGCACGATCTATCCTTTGATAAGACGTGCCAAGGAAACTGCCTCGCTAAACGCGCTGAGGTGGAACAGTAAAAAACGATTCATATAAAGGCCTGGCCGTGGTGTGATGTCACGCCACGGAATACGTCAGCAGATCTGTGCAAAAGTTATTATCTCTACGGTGGTATGTGGAACTTGTTTTGCAGAGCCGGACACTATCCTTGTGTTCAAAACCTTCTGTGAAGTATTCGGAGGAGGAACCCGCCTTGCAATGCCGAAGACCAGATGCGCGCCAGACTCGTCGTCATTGAAGCCTGGTTCAGGGGCTACTGAGGGAGTCCTCGACTAGGGGGTGTCCGGATAGCCGAACTATCATCACAGCCGGACTCCAAGACTATCAAGATACAAGATTGAAGACTTCGTCCCGTGTCCGGATGGGACTGCCCTTGGCGTGGTAGGCAAGCTTGGCGATACGGATATGTAGATCTCCTACCATTGTAACCGACTCTGTGTAACCCTAACCTATCCGGTGTCTATATAAACCGGAGGGTTTTAGTCTATAGGACGAACAACAATCATACCATAGGCTAGCTTCTAGGGTTTAGCCTCTCTGATCTCGTGGTAGATCTACTCGTGTACTACCCATATCATCAATATTAATCAAGCAGGAGTAGGGTATTACCTCCATCGAGAGGGCCCGAACCTGGGTAAAAACATCGTGTCCCTTGTCTCCTGTTACCATCCGCCTAGACGCACAGTTCAGGACCCCCTACCCGAGATCCGTCGGTTTTGACACCGACGGCTGGGTTTGCTTCAATTCCTCTACCGGATACAATGAAGCCTAAGAGCTTTCTGGCTGGTACGCCGAAAACGCATTTTTCCGGGTTGAGCTTGATGTCATATGTTCGGAGATTATCGAGTGTGAGCCTCAAGTCGTCTACTAGAGTTTCGACATGCTTGCTTTTGACGACAACATCGTCTACGTATGCCTCCACTGTTTTGCCGATCTGGTTTGCCAGACATGTCTGAATCATGCGCTGATATGTTGCGCCGTCGTTTTTGAGCCCGAAGGGCATTGTGTTGAAGCAGAATGGGCCGTATGGAGTGATGAATGCCGTTATGCTTGGTCAGCTCTGCCATCTTAATTTGGTGGTAGCCGAGTATCGCCGAGGAAGCACAATGAATCGTGTTCCCGCGGTAGCGTCGATAATTTCATCGATGCGGGCAGGGGAGGGATCCTTGGGCAAGCCTTGTTGAGGTCCTTGAAATCGACGATAGGCGCCAGGATTTGTCCTTCTTGGTACCATCACCAGGTTTGCTAGCCAGTCCGGATGTTCTATATCTCGATGAATCCGGCCTCCAATAGTTTGGCTAGCTCCTCTCCCATGGCCTGTCTCTTGGGTTTGTAGAAACGCCAAGAGCCTGTTTGGTGGCTTGAATCCTTTTAGGATGTTTAGGCTGTGCTCGCCAGTCATGGGATTCTGGCATGTCTGAAGGGTGCCTGCAAAATGTCAAAATTTTCACGTAGGGAATTCTCTTAGTCTGGCGTCTACATCAGGATTTTATTATGCCCGATGGAGGCCGTTTTTGTAGGGTCCGTTGGATGGACTTGGAATTTGACTATTTCGTCCGCCGGTTTAAAGGAGGTGGACTTGGATCTCTTATCGAGTATCACATCGTCCCTATTCACCGTGGAGCGCAGCGCAGGGAGTTCCTCGGCCGCTAGGGCTTCGGATAGTGCCTCAAGGGCCAGTGTGGCTGTCTTATTTTCGGCGCGGAGTGCTATGTCCGGGTCACTAGCAAGAGTGATGATTCCGTTGGGCCCAGGCATTTTGAGCTTCATGTACCCATAATGGGGTATAGCTTGAAAAATTGTGAATGCCTCTCGCCCTAATAGAGCGTGGTATCCGCTGCTGAACGGGGCCACTTGGAACGTGACCTCCTCGGACCTGTAATTATCCGGCGTGCCGAACACCACATCCAGTGTGATTTTTCCTGTACAACATGCTTCCCGACTGGGGATTATTCCTCTAAAGGTTGTGCTGCTTCGCTCAATGCGGCTCTAGTCTATTTCCATTTTTCGGAGGGTTTCCTCGTAAATGAGGTTCAATTCGCTGCCACCGTCCATGAGTATATTGGTAAGGTGAAAGCAAATCCACTATCGGATGAGGACCAATGCAGCTGATGCTCGGGCTGTTCGAATTTAGCTTCGTCCTTTGGCATTAAAGGTAATAGCCGTGTCACCCATGGGTTTTATTGTTGCTACTTGGTAGACTTTGGCAAGGCTACGGAGTGTTTGTTTCGCATATTATTTGATGCAAAAGTATCAAGACTGTTAATACCGCATTGGTATCCTCGACGGTGCTCTAGAGCTAGAAGCTCTTCGCCACTTTTGGCCACCTGCCGAGTATCCAACATGATCTAAGGCTATGAGTTGGGCGGCGCCCTCTGTACTATGAATTTTACAGGGTCCATTGAGCCATCCCTCTAGTACGGTTACATGCCCTATAGAGAGTTTTTGCTTTCTGGTATTTAACCCAGGTGCCTGGCGATGATGCACCCTTTTATTTTGGACTGGGGTTGTATTCAAGGCCGGATTGTCCCAAAATCTTGCTTCGGTTTTCCAGGCGCTTTCCATCGCACATTACTTTCAGATTATGGACGCCAAGTCGGCAAAGCGTAATGTCCGGCGACTTATAGCGTTGAGGATCCCGTTGTCCGTGCAATTATTGCGAAGAATGAGATTGCGTCCTCCTCGCTGGCAGTCCTTTATCCCGTCCATAACCGGGAGGAATCGGCCCAATAATGGTGTCTTTGTTTCTGCGGGCTCTTGCGAATTTGAGATAGGTCGCTTATGTTTGGGTGGGCGGTGGAATTAAATCCGAACCTTGCCCGATCTGAGACTTATGGCCAAGGAGCTTCCAAACTTGGAAGCTTGGATTCTTGGATATTGTCCAATGAATCTAGCCCGCTGCCCGACTTTAGGTTCGTGGCTTGAGGCGTCCTCTCCTCCGGGAATCCGCATGGAGGGATCGAATCCGCACGTAGCTAGTCCTTAAGATAGAAGAAGGGTCGCCAGATCGTTCCTCTACCACAACAACGTGGTGGGTAACCTCGGGAGATTTAATCTCTTTCAGATCGGGTTTAGGCCCAATCTGATCATAGTCTGTAGCGACTCCTGTATGCGGCGATGCGATCCAAGAGCTCATTTAAGGAACAGAGCTCCATCGGGTCTAACTGCCGGCGAGTTCGAAGTTAACATGAAGATTGCTTTTGATGACCCGAGAAGTCATCGTCGGTGCGGCGGCCGAACAGGCGTTCATAAGAAAACCGCCTAGCCGGAGAGTTTGGCCGACAACCAAAGCTTCTTTAGCAACAGTGTCGTCTTTAAAGACGAGATGAGGCATCCTTCCTGACGGCGACGACACAGAGGAACTCTCAATGAAAGCACCAATGTTGGTGTCAAAACCGGCGGATCTCGGGTAGGGGGTCCCGAACTGTGCGTCTAGGCGGATGGTAACAGGAGACAAGGGACACGATGTTTTTACCCAGGTTCGGGCCCTCTCGATGGAGGTAAAACCCTACTCCTTCTTGATTAATATTGATGATATGGGTAGTACAAGAGTAGAACTACCACGAGATCAGAGAGGCTAAACCCTAGAAGCTAGCCTATGGTATGATTGTTGTTTGTTCTAGGGACTAAAACCCTCCGGTTAATATAGGCACCGAAGAGGGTTAGGGTTACACAGAGTCGGTTACAATGGTAGGAGATCTATGTATCCGTATCGCCAAGTTTGCCTTCCACGCCAAGGAAAGTCCCATCCGGACACGGGACAAAGTCTTCAATCTTGTATCTTCATAGTCCAGGAGTCCGACCAAAGGTCATAGTCCGCTATTCGGACACCCCTAATCCGGGACTCCCTCAACCATCGCTGTTTTTACAAAAAAAGTTCCTGTGGTTTTGGTATTAAACCTGCAGTCTATATAATAAGCCAAAAGCCAAACGAACCGGTATGGACGAGATAAAAGAATAAGAACCCTACCTCCCGATCCCATCTCGACCAGGTCCAGGCGCCGCCACCTCCTGCCGGCCGCCCCTCCGCCCCACCCCACCTCGGCGCGCCACCACGACGCCACGGCCGTTGGCGGCTTCCCCGTCCCGACCCGACTCCATCGAGCGCCGCCGCCACCCCGGCAGCCCTCGCCGACCACCAGGTGCGCCTCCCACTCCGAGACTCCAGCTCCCGCGGCCTTCCTCCTCCCCAAGTCCACGACCACTGCTGCTCGAGGCCGAGGAGGCCATCGGGTAGCAGCGAGCTTGGGTCGGGTCATGATCCAGCAATGCAAGGATCCAAGGAAGGTGGTCCAGCCGAGAGAAGGAGGTTGCGAGAGGGATGAAGCGGCGATTCTTGCCGACCGCTGTTGACCCAAGCTGGTTGCGAGAGCGGATGGAGTGGCGGCTACACGGTTTCCTTATCGGAAAGTTGTGGTTGGTCCTGTTGGAAATATGAGCAATTTATCAATAATTTTATTAACAGAAATACTAGATAAAGCATGACTAAAATTGCAAATATAGAGCAAGTCATGCATTACGACAGAGAGAAGGTAAACATCGCTCGCATATATGAACTTGTGGTAAACACATCTAGAACAGACTCTAGATGAAGATGCTTATATGAAACAGAACCTAACATACGTAGGATGAAACTAGAGCCAAGAACTGTAGGAGGACTTCTAATGTAAAGGAGAAGAACACGACGGCACAAAGCAGCAGCAGAAGCGCTGGATTTGGGATCGTGTCCTCGCCGCCATGTCGCCGAGGAGGTCGTGGACGTCGGGGAAGAAGTCGTCGTCGGGAAAGTAGTTGTCGGCGACCGGATCGTCCGTGATGATGAAACAGCCAGAGTCGCGGCTGAGCGCCTCCCAAAAACCTTATCACCCTTCTCCCGTGACAGGACTCAAAAGGTGCGGTTCGGAGGCCTCTGTCCCGACGTGCGGTGCACGCCACAAGCCGGGATGAGGAAGATCGTAGCAGCAGCGCAGTGCTCGAGAACTTGTGGCGAGAGGAGGAAGAGATTCTGGTACATCTTGCCGAGAGGAGCGACCTCCCTTTATAGGCGCAAGAGAAGGAGGCAAGAGGGCAGCGCCGGAGCTGAAGGACCGAGGAGATGAAACGAACAGACAGCAGCGAAGGGTGCAGCGTCAGATTTAATCTCCACTACAGCAAAACTTTCCATCTCCCGAGTGACCTTTCAGATACCCGTAGTGCGTGGCAAAATTTAGACATCGGCTCGGCTCATTCCCGCAACCCAACGCAGCGTCGTGGCGAGGCGTGGGGCGTGGCGAGGCGGGCGGGAGGAGGAGCGGCGTGGATGTCCCTCTTGTTCTCATGCTCATACAAGTGGGGAAAGAACCTCCCTTATAAGGAGGTCCAACTCCCACTAAACTAGCAATGTGGGACTAAACTTTAGTAGTATCCCTTGCCTTGCACAAATGGGCTAAGTGGGCCTCTAGGATTTATTAGGAATTTCTGAAATAGTTATTGGGCTGCCCAAAATAGAATAAATTCCAGCAATCCCCACCAGATCCCGAGGCACAGAAATTTGCCTTTGGTTCCAAAACACTGCTTTTATATACGGTACTGCAGTGGAGACTGTTAAGTTGAACTTCCACCTAGAACTCTATGCTACACTAGTAAGCAACTTGAACAGTGGATGGGCCTTGAACTGCAAGTTTTGTGCGAATCTAGCTTCACATAAAGCCTTTACCGACACGTGGCTACCGTGGGTCTTCCCAGCGGGTGGAGCTTATCGCCATACTCCGTGACCTTTCATGAGTTTACTAGAGAACCCTACTCTCATAGATTGCGACGCTTAACAATCAGACTCATATAGGTGCGTTCTTCAAAAGATGTTCTGCAGACAACATCTCTGCTTCAAAGAGCCACTTAGAACACATTAAGATATACATCAACCTTCCATGCAGATTAGGAGAGTATTGCATCTTCATGGAGTGGTATTTTAACAAGAAGGATACTCTCCTCTCGGTTGACCAACAGCTTGTCTTCCACATCTAATTCACGGATCTCCGATCACAAAGAATAGGTTACCACTGTGAACAACTCATATTGTGGGTCTCATACCCATCTCCTCGATGCATTATCTATCACATTACGCGATAGACCCTTAGTAAAAGGATCTGCCAGATTTTTAGACGCTTGGACATAATCCAATGCAATAACTCCGGAGTTTTTCATTTTCCCGACAGACTTTAACCTTCTCTCGAACGTGTCTTGATGACTTCATGTTATCCTTTGAGCTGCTCACTTTCGTGATCACAGTTTGATTGTCGTAGTTCATAAGGACACCGGTACAGGTTTCTCAACAACCGCAAGTCATTCAAGAGCCGGGAAGCCAATCTGCTTCGATCGTAGCTGTATCTAGTGCTGTGAGTTCTGCTTCCATTGTTGACCTCGTTAAGATGGTCTGCTTGCAAGACTTCAAGAAACAGCGCCACCTCCATGAGTGAATACATATCCGCCGTGGCCTTTATCTCATCAGCATCGAGATCCAGTTTGAGTCACTATACCCTTCAAGCACCTTTGGGTGCCCGTGTAGTGAATTCCATAATTTGCAATGGTTTTCAAATAACGCAAAACTCTCTCTAGAGCTTTCAATGCACATCTCCTGGTTTTGAGACAAACCGACTCAGTTTGCTAACAGCAAAAGAGATGTCAGTCTTGTAGCAGCTAAGTACATAAGCGAGCCAATAATCTGAGAATACTTCAATTGATCTCTAGCAATTCTTTGATTCTTTCAAGCAAGACGCTAGCATCATATGGTGTTGGAGAGGGCTTGCAGTCACTATAGCCAAAGCGACTCAAGATCTTTTCCACATAGTGAGATTGAAGCAATGTAATCCCACCATCATCATCTCTCAACAACTTGATGTTCGTAATGACATCAGCCACTCCTAAATCCTTCATCTCAAAACAACGAGATAGGAAATCCTTGACCTCCTTAATAACATTCAGATTTGTTCAAAATCAGTATGTCATCAACATACAAGCAAAGCATAACTCCTCGCCCCACCATGACGATAGTACACACATTTATCAGCCGTTCACAACAAAGCTCGCAGCTGTTAAAGTTCTTTCAACTTCTCATGCCTTTGTTTGGGTGCTTGCTTGAGTCCATACAAAGACTTCAGAACTTGCACAATTTCCTTCTTGACCATCTATTACAAACCCATCTGGTTGTTCCATATAAATTTCCTCATCCAACTCTCCATTTAGGAAAGCAGTCTTAACATCCATCGGTGAACGAGAAGACCATGTGAGGCAGCTAGTGAAAGTAGAACTCGAATAGTGGTCGAGACGAGCCACGGTGAGTAAGTATCAAAGAAGTCTTCACCTTCCTTTTGGGTATAACCCTTAGCCACGAGCCGAGCCTTGTACTTTTCGATAGTACCATCAGGCCTAAGCTTCTTCTTGAATACCCATTTGCATCCTATAGGTTTGCACCCATAAGGACGATCACTTATCTCCCAAGTTTCATTCGCCAAGATGGAATCCATCTCACTCTGAACTGCTTCCTTCCAAGAAGTCATCTTCGTGATGCATAGGCCTCTGAAATAGAACTGGGAGTGTCATCTATGAGATACACAAGAAAATCATCACCAAAGGACTTTGCAGTCCTCTGTCTCTTGCTCCTAGTAGGAACTTCATTGTTCTCCTCCACAGGACTTTCAAATTGTTCCATCGAAATGCCAGGTTCGTAATTGTAATCGGTTCTGATTCGATGAACTAGGCATCTCTGATTAGATGAGGTAGCCATATCCTTCATGGGAAAGATATCTTCAAAGAAAGTCGCATCATTTGACTCCATGATCGTACCGACATGCATGTCGTAACTCAGATTTTACAACCAAGAATCTATAGCCAATGCTATGAAAAGCATATCCCGTGAAAACACAATCCACAGTCTTTGGTCCAAGCTTCCGCTTCTTTGGAATTGGAACATTGACTTTCGCCAAACAACCCCATGTTCGCAAATAAGAGAGTTTTAACCTTTTCTTCTCCCATTCCTCGAATGGAGTTATCTCTTTGTTCTTTGTGGGGACTCGATTTAGGACATGACATGCTGTCAATATCGCCTCCCCCACCATGCCTTGAGAGACCCAATGTGTCTAACATGGCGTTAACCAAATCAGTTAGAGTACGGTTCTTTCTTTCGCCACCCCATTTGGTGAGGTGAGTAGGAGGCGTCCTCTCATGGATTATACCATGTTCCGCATAAAAAGCATCAAATTCATTGGAAAAATACTCTCCACCACGGTCGGACCTAAGCCTCTTGATTTTCCGATCAAGTTGGTTTTCCACTTCAGCTTTATAGATCTTGAAAAGTTCAAAGCCTCATCCTTAGATTTCAGAAGATACACACGCGGTATCTAGTGGAGTCGCCAATTAACGTCATGAAATATTTCTTTCCACCTTT